>ML849168.1:0-18690 GCA_009831015.1 Picea engelmannii
ATAATTCTGAAGAAACATCCAAGAAATAATCAAAATCTAAAGGAACTCGAGAACTATTGATGGGAGTCCATAAGACTCTTGTTGTTACCATTGAAGAAATAATGGTTTTATTCTTTGAATTGTGGGATATAATCGATAGATATTTTATACTTTTCTAAAGGGTTCATTCTTTAATGAAATTCTTCAATGTTGAGTTGCAAAAAGGTGTCTCTTTTAATGATTTTTTTTTTTTTTATACATTTGTTATAAAGTTCAATGATACGAGTGAACAAAAAATAAAAAAAGAGAACCTACCATCCAATAATAGATTGAAGAAAATTCATCATAGATGGGATTGCATATTTTGAAGGACATAATGAAGAACAAGAAGACAAAGAATTGGTGGAAAGGAACAAACCAAAATCATCAATCACTTATTATTCATATGATAGTACAATATATAGTATATCCATATAATAACCACCTTTAACAGTCCACACAACTAAAAAAATGTTACTTAGGAAAATGGATATATGCCAAGATAAATATAAGGTGGTTTAGGACTTAATTATTAAGAGAAAAATTCTAGCAATGCCCCTGTTAATCACAAGTCCATACAAATATATGATCTAAGAAACAAATGCTAGTGCAAAAGATAATAATATATCCAAGGCTTCAACCTGGTACTCATGGTTTGAAACCTCTTGAGTGTCAATGAATATTCACCTAAAAAAAAACAAAAGTGGATGATGAATACTAAGTGTAGAAAAAATTACTATGCAACAAATGAGCCAGATAACATACAAGTGTTTATTGATGTGAGCCCAAAACTAATTAGATGAAGATTCGCCTAAAAAAACAACAAAAAGTGGATGATGAATACTAAGTCTAGAAAAACTTACTATGCAACAAATAAGCTAAATAACCTATAAGTGTTTAATGATGTGAACCCAAAACCAATGAGAGGAAAACATTAATGTGAAGTGAATTGGTTGCAAGTCCAACACATCCCAAATCATGAAAATGCATGAAAATCCAATGTGCCAAGAAAAAATGCAGAAGAATCATATATCCTATGTAATATCCAAACACCATCCATGTGAAGTCCAAATACTATCAAGTGAACAATTATGTTCACAAAACTTCTCTTGAAAAAATGATACATAAAAAAACTATCAATAATATAGCTAATAGAAAAAAGTGGCAATGGGCATCCCAATCCTAGATCTTCTAAAACCTATGATTGGTTCAACAATAAACGAATCAAAATCTTTCCAAAAATTGTTGAGAAATCAAACAAGTGAACTGTTAGTACTATTCAAATATTGGAACTAAATTATCGATCAAAGTGTCAATCAATCATGCAAGTCACAATTCTACAAGTGATTGAATCCTCGAAGGAAAAAATGTGACAAACCATCTATCCATACCAATATCTTGAAAATCCATCAAAATATCACCAAACTCCTGAAAATCCTCAAAAGGCCAAGTGTTGAACTATCTTGGAAAATATCAGGTCAAACTAACCATTCCAAAACTCTAGTTACTTTATCCATTTCATGTTATCCAAAACTCCATGTGATTGATCAATGTCAACATAATCAAATCATAAATCCATCGTGAACCCATCATAATGTCCTAAATAATTCCTCAATCAATCCTCAATCCATCATAATCATCAAAAAACCAAATTAAAGTCTTCAATCCATTAATCATCCTAAAGAAACCATACTCCTGAAAATCAAAAGTAGACTTCAAAACTTGAAATTTGAAAACCATCATCAATATCTTCCCCCCTTTCAACTAAAATGTGAGAAGTCTCGGGATCTGTAAATAAGAAATATCAATATACCACACCTAAAAGTGGAAAAGGGTAACCTAAATTACTTTGACTAAATTCTATAGAATCAATCTTCAACTCAAAACATGACCTCAATTCATTACTAATCATGTCCTAAAATCATCAATTCCTGAATAAAAAACGCTCACCCTCATCCATTTGTAGATGAAGCCTCTCCTAATAATCATGTATAAAATTGTATATGAATCCAACAATAAAATTGTTCCACTAAGTTGGATTCCAAATTCTAGTGCCAAGTACCTAACCATCCAAAATGTAGCAATTTCTAATTAGTCTTTACTCGTGTTTGACACCTTTCTGAAAGGTGATTTCTTTTCCCACATAAACTACATGTGGTAAGATCGAAACAATGCAACTATGCATGGCCAACTTGATAACAATGTTGGCGTCATTTGGGTACTTTATCCAACTCAACCAACTAATTATTATCAATTGCATTTTCATCATCCTTATCATCATGTTCCTCATCATGATCCTCAAGTTCAAGTACTTCATCTAATTTATTAGCATCAATAGTATGCTTTTACAAATCATCATCAAGAAACCCTACACTAAAAAATACAATAGGTTTGGAGTAGTTAGGAATATGAAAGAAGTCAAACTCATTGTTTTCATATCTTAATCCAAATTTGTTCCTCTTGAACTACAACGCTTCTCAAGGTTTGACAATGTCAATTTTTCTATCATTAAATTTATTCTTAGTTTCTTTATCCAATTCATCCATGTCATCTTTAATTGGACGTTGTTTGAAATATTCTTGTTGATTGTCACTAACTGCTAATATAAAATAACTTGTTAAGGATTGAAAAATAGTAGTAAAATGATGAAGTATATATTGATTCTAAATATTCCTTAACTCATCCGTTATTAACTTGTTTTGAATTTGAAGAAAATCTTTTTTTTTTGCATGATGTGCATACAAGTAGTGGCATGACTTAGTGATTTTTTTTTTTCTGATTTGAATAGTTGATTTTTTTGCAATATAAATTAAAGTGTGTAGAAGATTGAACAAGTTTTTGATACTCACCATCTTGATCCAAAAAAGTGCTTCAAATAATAAAAACAATGTGTTGCAACAAAAACTGCCAAGTGTTGCAAACAAAACCTTTAAGTGTAATGAACAAGAAAAACTTCCAATTGTCACAACAAAATCCACCCAGTGATGCAAAAAAAAAACAACAGTGGTGCAATCAAAGAACAAAATGTCACAGCGCCAAATATTGACCAATCATACAAACACCTTCATCATCATAAATATTTGATCCCCCTATTCAATTTTGAGCTAAATCAAAAGACTTCACATTGGCATTTGCAAAGTGAAACACATATGAAAAATTGTAGGACCTTCAATATATCATAAATGCTTCTTGCAACTCCACCCCAAAGTAAGACTCCTAAAAATTCAATGAGAGACTCAAACTCCTAGAAGTGCAATCAAATAATTGATGCAAAAGACATCCAAAGACTTTACAAAAGAAATATTGTAGATGACCTTGTAATGTGAGATACTTCAAAGTTGTGAGAAAAATTTTCTTCAAGTGAAAATGGTTGCTTTCCTCTTATGCTTGTCACCTTAACATTATATTACTTTAATCTTTAGTCTTGTTTCTTTGTACAATTATTTTTACAATACTTTCATCTTTATATTATTTTTTATGTGTGCTTGTTTGCAAAAAAGAGTAATCAGAATGCACCAATACAACCATAATACACCAATTGTAACTAGGTCACACACAAAAAGATCATATGACCCCCTTATTCAATTTTAGGCAGGTCTAGGACATAATATCACAAAATCAATTTTATTGAGTCACTATCCTTAGAGAGCATACAATGTCCACCTTTAACTCCCTACAAATTTTACTCTTGTTATAGATTTGAAACACCCAACCTCCAAGGTGTCAATGAAAACTTAGTACTCCAATTACAAACTACCACCAAAATAAATAATTTGGAAAGAATGAACCCCTTTGCTAATTTGAAATCATATAATCCCTTGATATCTCCATTAAAAAAAAAACAATAGAACATCCTCATATATACTCCCCTTATAATGTCATTATAAAAAAATCTCATTATGACACCATTTACAAAAAAAACCATTCAATATAACACATTTGGTAAATCTTGTTTAACATCATGCGATATAATTCATTTGAAAATGTAGATTTTCATAATTATAGAAGATTTTATGGAAGTAACCTGATTTTTTTAAATGTCCTATAGATCTAAATATTGTAGTATAACTAGTATAACATTTCTTCCTTGTTTTCTTAATATTTTTTCTCCCCTTATGAATCTCCTTTTCACCAAAAAAAAAAAAATATTTAAATCCTATGTCATCATATTTAATTTAATTTTTCTAATTTCCAATCCTTTATTAATTCTTTCCTTTAATTTTATTTTCATATATATCTAATACATTGAATATTGACTTTTCGTTAGAATTTAACAATAAATTTCTTGAGTATATATGTTTCCACAACTAGTCATAATGTTAGATAATTTTCAGGACACAAAGTATGGATGTGGTTTTGAAACACCCAATGTTTCGAGTGGACACTTCACCCAACGTTAGGGACAACTGAATTTATTGTGTTGGAAAAGAGTGATAACATATGTTTTTTAAATAGAAGATTGTTGAGGAAATGGAGGCAATTGAGATAGACTATTCAAAATAGTTCTTGAGATAGAATATTAAAAAGAATATTAAATTAAGATGTTGAGAAAATATAATAAATTATTAAGTTGTTGAGAAAAATATAATATATTATTAAAAGAATAGAAAGTTTGTTAAGAAAATTAATAAAAGATTGAAAGTTGTTAAGAAAGATTAATAATAAAAGGGTAAACTGAAATAATACAATTGTTAATCAACAAAAATAATAATGATAATCAAGGGAAAGAATAGATAGAAAAATAGATTCAAAATAAAAGATTTATTGGTTATTTAATGATAAAGTAATATGAGATAACAATGAAGATAAACAAGAAAATAATTAAAGGAGAAGAGAGAAAAAAGGTATAAGAAGACTTCACGAAAAGGATGAAACCAAGGAAAATAAATAGAATGAGAGTAAATGAATTAAAGTGAAAATAAAAAGAAAGCGTAGAGGAAGAGGAGAATCATGTGACTAAGAACTAAACAAAGGAGCTTAGCGATCAAGGTGATGAATGATGGGTTTCCAGGATTGGCTAAGTTTGTAGCCATCTTCTTGGTTGAAGTTATTAGGATGCTTTTCAATTTCATTAGCTTCCCGAATGAGGCAGGAAGAGTAAAATGGGGTTGAGGCTAGAATTTTGGTCTAGTCAAAGGAAATGAGGTGCTTAGATTTAAAGGAGTGTTCGATGATGGATAATTTAGATATGCGGTTTTGAGTAGTATCAACAATATTCTCTTTAATAAAGAATTTAAAGGATCTACCAGATTGAACAATGTAATATTTTCCACAGGAGCAAGGGATTTGGTAAACTCTTGGGCCAAGCATCAGGTCATATTTTTCTTTAGTAGTTCTAAATAGTTATTTTAAGGTTTTATAGGGTTTGAACAAGGTTTTGATATTCTTCTTAGCCAAGATTTTTGAGATGCGGTCATCAGTGCCTTGGATATAAGGAAGGGAGATGAGGGCACGAGGAGGGGATGAGGTTGAGGGTAATTCTCATTTAGGTTTGCTAGACAAGTGGAAGTCTTGGTTGATTTGGGAAAGAGAGTACCCATTGGACAAGAGGGCCTTGGTTAGGTGGGATTTTTATTTTAATAATATATTATATTTTTCTCAACAACTTAATAATTTATTATATTTTTCTTAACATCTTAATTTACTATTATTTTTAATATTCTATCTGGACGACTCTTTTGAATATTCTATCTCAACAACTAATCTAAATTATTTTTTCATTCAATTTGTTTCGCCTTCCATTCCTAAATAGTCACTTATCAATCCTCTATTTTAAAAACATACCTTGGCACTATTTTCCAACACAATAGCTTCAACTATCTATGATGATGGGTAGAGTGTCCACTCGAAATGTTGAACGTTTCAAAACCACATACATAATTCTTATCCATAAAATTATCTAACAATAAATTTCTTATCCTTTATTTCCTTATTAATATTGAATCTCTTAAAAAATAAATTAATTCATAAAATCCAATTTCTTTTCATTTAATGAATTCCTTTCACTCTTTTTGATATATATATTCCAAGAAAGAAAAAAACTTATATTTCATTAAAAATAAAATATACATATTGTTGTCCTTAAAAGTATTGTCATTAACTATCTTTCTTCTATCCACTCATATCATTACAATATCATAAAAAAAACTCTCCATACTCTTCTTATCAAAAACCATATTCCTATAAAAACTTACATCATCAAAAAAAAAAATAGATTTCATCTTTTCTATACCCCTAAAGACTAAAGGTCATCCCATCGCATGGCTTCCATTCATAAAATTCTTGGAAAGAGAAAACAAATTCAACTGAAAGAAGAGCCTCTTTTGAAAGGTCATCCACCTATGTGTTGAGCTCCATGTATTTGTGAGAAATTGAAAACTATTCCAAAGTAGATAAAAAGTCTTGGATTTGTTTCAGCGGAGGTTGAAGCCTCATAACCTAGATATTTATATGCCCACTCACCCAATCAAATGTAGTCTTTAAATCTCCCATAATTTTTAATTTTCTCAAACTGAGAGTGTCTACCATGAATAACAATGCCCATAGTGTTGAGATCTCCTCCTTCATATTAGTACCTTTTCCGGGTGTGTATCTATTTTTGTATAAGTAAGAAGTCGAAATATAAAGGACCGCCCCTACACCACATGAAGGAGGGTTCCCTTGGGATGCCCCATTGAAATATCCCCAGGGTATAATCTCTTCCACAAGAGGAAATTATATCGACTTTTATTTTGCGATTTTTTACTTCTGACTTCTGCTCCATTGATATTCTAACAATTAAAGTTTCCACAACCTCAGAAGGGGCATGAATATCCTAAAAGATTCTAATATTTCAAGCCCACCAAGTAAAATATAAAATAAAAGAGGAAGAGAGATAAAACCATTTGAGTTCACGTTATCTTTCCACCTTTTCAACCAATCAACAAAATCTCCATCGAGTTCCTGTAACCGAACCTTTAGCCGTGATGAAATTGATTCCCACACTTTCTAAGTGAAAGAACATGAAACAAAAATGTGATGAGCAGGCTTCTCATCCCGCATACACAGTCCCATGTTAACAGTTTATTTTCTAAAGACAACCAACTCATGATTTTTACCTTTTGGGGTGCATGGATTGACCAAATGAAATTCCACCACCATTTATTTTTACCATTAAAATATACTTATTCTAGTACCCAATACCCTAATTTCACTGTGAATTGACCTAAATTTTCATTTCTAGACCACGAAAGAGTGTCCTCCTCCTCCTCTTGTAAGGAAATTAAGTTTGAATACAGAACATTGATGAAATATTCCCATTCCTCTTCTTTTTTACCCTCTAAGTCCATCATCACAACCATTCTCCAAGAGCTTCTTCCAATATGATCCATCTCCCCAAGCCTTTCATACCATAAAGAGAAAATTCCCCAATAGTATAGATCACCAACCAAGTTATCAAATAGTTTGAAACCATCCCCCGAGAAGACCCATGGGTCTTCACCAATCCTAACACTTTTTTCATTTCCCACCCACCACGCCTTCCATTCACCAATCAAAGGAAAGGATTCAACCAAGGATTTCCAGCAGATTGAGCTATTGGAGACCAATTTTCTAGGAGATTTGATCCATTCCATAAAGGACTTTCCTGGAATATACTTAGAAGGCATCACCCTGCCCCATAAAATCTTGTTGTGAATTAACCTCTACATAATTTTTGCAACTAAAGCTCTGCAAAATAAAAAGATGTGTTTAATCCCCTAACCACCTAGATCCTTAGGAATAGAAAGTATCAACCACTTCACAAGAGGGATTCCCCCTTCCTTTTGGACTAGAGAAATGAAAGAAAATATTCATAATCTTGGATAAAATCCCTTTCACTATTTTTACTACAAATTCCAATTATACCAGAATGCTTGAAAGGACCAAGTTTATCATGATCAATCGACCGCCTTTTGAGAGACACTAATTAACCCATAGATCAAATCTCCCTTGAATTCTCTTTATAAGCCACAAGCAATCCTCATATACATAGGAGTTTAGTTTGAGTTTGAATCCTAGATATTTAAGACCAACATCAATACTTTTCCAGGAAAAGGAACGAACCTCATATAGGTATGCAACTTCTTCATCCTGAACTTCACTTAACAACATATTTGACTTATCATAATTTATTTTCATTCCCGTTGAAATGCAAAAAGAATCCAATATTGATTTGATAACTTGAAATTCCTACATATTTCTTGCACCAAAAATAATATCATCGTCAACAAATAGTAAATGTGAAATTATTTATGAATCTGATATTTTGAGCCCTTTGAGAAGACCATTCCTTCGAGAATTCTTGATAAGAAAAATAATCTCCATCAACAACTAAGAGGAACATAAATGGTGACAATGGGAATCCTTGTTGGAGACCCCTAGAGTAATGAAAACAAGGTGAGGGAGAGTTATTTATGAAAACAAAAAAGGAGGGGGATTCAAGACAACTCATAATCCAATTGACAAAAGGCGAGTTCATTCCCATCTAATTCAAGAAAATCCTGACAAAGTTTCAACTGGCCTTATCATACACTTTTGATAGGTCTAATTTCAGGAAAAATGAGGAGAGTTTTTTTGTCTTAATAGAATGTAGGGCCTCCCAAGTGACGACAATATCGTCATGGATTTGTCTCTTAACTAAAAAACCATATTGTTCCTTAGAAATGATTTCTCTTAAGATGGACTTTAGGTAGGAAGCGATGATTTTTGCAATAAGTTTGTAGATCAAATTACAACATGAAATAGGTTTGTAGTCTTCAAAAGTGAAATCCTCCTTCTTCTTTGGAATTAAAGCAAGAAAGGTAGAATTTAAAGAACCCCAAATTTTCCTCGTGATTTGAGATTATCTTTCCACTTTTAGAATGTCATCTTTGAGAAAGTCATAGAAGTTGATGTAAAACTCAGTTGTCAACCCATCAAGGCCTGAGA
Source organism: Picea engelmannii (assembly GCA_009831015.1). Lineage (NCBI taxonomy): Eukaryota > Viridiplantae > Streptophyta > Pinopsida > Pinales > Pinaceae > Picea > Picea engelmannii. The sequence continues at coordinate 8,965 of ML849168.1, forward strand.
TTTTCCATTTTTAAAATGAAGATAAGGTTGAAAAGATTTCATTTTCATAGATATCTACTTGAAGAGAATTGTTCATTTCATCATTGATGGATTTCAGGAAGAGTTTAATAACATTTAGAATCTCGATGATAGGACATCCATGGGACTATTTGAAGAGGTTTGAAAAGTGTTATTTCCCATATTGAACTATTTCCCCATGCAAAGACCTCACCTAACCATTAATAGATTTTATTTCCTAGATGGTTGGCAACCTAGTTGTGATGGCTTGCATAGTTGTGGAAATATTTGGTATTAGTATCTCCCTCCAATAACCAGGTGGCCCTTCTCTTTAAATGCCACTTGGTTCCTCATAAGAAAATAAGTCTTTCTTCTATTTTAATAAGTTTCCTATATCATCTTATTTGTCTCTATAAATGGTTCCATCCTTCCTATCAATTAACAATGAGCCAATATTTGCCTCCACTTTGTGGAGCTTTGAGGACACTTTCAAATAGAAATAGTTGGCCCATGAGGTAGCTGCATTTTTAATATTGGAGATTTTTTCTGTAAATTATTCCATAAACGATATCCCCTCCATTTCAACCAAAGGGGCCCATGTTGACAACACAATCCTTTGATAATCCTCTTCCTGCAACCATGCATGATTAAATTTCATAGGGGAAGGTGCTTTAGGTCCTTTATTGGCTATCTCCAACAATATAGGAATGTGATCAAATTTTCCCCTTACCACCACCTTTGACTTGAAAATCCACGGGTTTTCAAACATATTTTTAGAAATAAGGAATGAGTCTAACCTTTTGTCCATCGAATCCTTGCCTTTTCACCCATTCCTCCACGTTTGCACCAACTTTGTTGTCTCTATATCTACTAAATGATGTTGTTCGATCTGATGAGAGAAAAAACTACTTTGAGGATATTAGTTGGGGGAGATTCCCCGCACCTCTCTCAAAGAGATGGAGAAATTTAAATCCCCACCCCAAATAGTATTTGAATCATTAAGATACCTCGAGGCACCCAAGCCTTCCCAAAACTTTAACCGATCTACATATGGGCGATACACATTTATCAAACGTAGAAAGGTGTTTTAAAAAGGGTCTTTCAACTCAAACACAATGCCAGAGAGAAATTGGGAAGAGGAAGAAGCTTGAAATAGAGGGCTCCACAACAAAATTAGGCCCCTCAATAAACCTAGAGAATCCTAGATTTAAAAGACTAGTCTTTTAAAAACATGCACAAAGTGATAGTCACCTTTTTACCACTACACATTGTTTCTTTAAGCATGATGAAATCAACCCTATGCTCTTGCACCAACCTCTTTAAAGCATGGAATTTTGGGGCACCCCTACCCCTTTAATGTTAAGGGAGAGAATAATCATTTTGAGACTCTAGCTTGGGATGTCCCTACTCTAGGGGTCAGAACTATGGTTGTTTATTTGTCGTTCCTGATATATTTCATAGATTGAATTTGGGAAAGAGAAATCAGATATCTCCTACTCGCTTGACCCCCATAACCCTTATTCAAGGACAAAATCCCTACACAGAAACCCTCACCACATTTTTTTTATTTAGACCTCAAAAAATAATCCAACATAATGGGGTATTTGTTATTGGAACCTTTAGAACCACCACTCGAGCTATGAGCCTAAGAGGGAGAGATCCCTTTTCTAGAGAGAGACTAAACTCTATATCTAGGGAGAGGGGAAATAGACCCTCATATACAGCTATGTTCCTCCATAGAGGAAAACTTAACCTATGTGTCCCCAACAAAATTGTTAGGAGAGATGAAATCCTTATTGGAGGAAATAGGTGTCGAGCTCGTATTTTGATTGTTTTGTTGTGATGGTTGAATCCTTTTTGCACTGATATTATATATGCTATTGACCATTTTGAAGGAGTTTTCAAAGGATTTTGTATCAATTCATCATGGATTTATACTGAGTATGTGTAATCAATGTTTTACAATGATTTTGAGATAAATTCAGTTCGGTTTGATGTTTATAAGGATCTAATGCATGATCTGTGTGTAATAGGGCGAATTCACAATTCGATCCTCCATCATGTACCTCATCTGAAACTTCATCCACCACCACATCCGGTACGGGATCCGACACTCCATCTGGAACACAATCCAACACTCGAAGCACAGGGGAGTTGGCAGTTGGTATATTGGCGGCATGTGATGGGTGAATCAGTGACCTGGGTTTTGTGCCCCCTCATGACCTCCAGCTACAGAGCTCATGACATCTCAGATTAGGCAGTTATGCTAATCGCTAAGTGACTCGCAAATTTTCTAGAAGCCAAAGTTGTTAGAGCGCATTTAATGGGATTTCCATTTTTAGAGGAGGTCAACCCTTCCAGTGGTCGACCTCTCGAACTATAATTCATCTATAAATACCACTAGCAGTGGAAAGACCACAGACATAATTTTTAAGAAGAAGTTTCATTGTGTAATTCAGACTTATTTTGCAAACTTATGTTCCATACTACATTTTTTAATTAATGACGTAATCGTGTTGATTTGAGCCTATGTTTTGTTGTTGAAGAGTAGCCAAGACCTGTTGGGGGGGACACCAATGGTCTCGGTGACTGTATAGATAGATATATCGTGTGTTTCATTTTCTTAGTTATAATTTACTTTGTTTCTTTGTTATATGTATTTTGTAGTTTTAATTATTTTGCATGTTGATTGTAATCTTATTGTCTAATTCTTCTTTTGCAGATTGTGTATAGGAGCTGGTTATTTGTTATGCTATGTTTCTTATTTCTTAGCAATTGGCCTACACGCTACTAACTTAGATGATGTATTGAAGTTTTGAATTGGTTTCTTCAAATTAAAACATAGTAGTATTTAAACAGAGGATTAGTGTAGACAGAGTTTCTTTTGCAAACTTCAATGGATTAATAGTTGCAAGTTTTCTTAGTTGTAGTCAAGCTCAATTTAATTCTCATTTCAGTTATGTTTTCATAGATCTATTTGGTTTATTAATCTTGTTCTAGTATGTTAGGATAGAAATATATTTTGGGATTATGTTTGTAAAAGAATTCTAGTTTGAAATCTAAGTTTTAATGATAGGATTAGCCCAGTTTAATTTATAAAATCCAAGTTCTAGATTTGAATTGCAATTTTAATTAGAAGATTGGATTTGAATTAAGATTTTTAGTCATAAGTTTATAATTTTGTAAATTTTCTTGAGTTAGTATCAGAGTGTTTTTAATCATTGATGATTGATGCATGAAATTTAGAGATCACATGGATTTTCAGGATACTTAGTGTTGCTTCTATGATGGCAAAGATTTTGTTAGATTGCTTGATTCACACTTTCCATTTCTGTGTAGAATTAAACAATGAATTAATCCCTCTTGTGATATCATTAATAGTTAGATGTTATCGTGATGTTATTTGACATCGAAGACATAATCATCATCTTTGAGTTATCTTTTCTTGTTCTTGCAAATTAAGAATAGTTTTGATTAATTAGAATCTGAATACAGTCCTGATGCTTTTTGATTAAGTAGGTTAAGATTTCTCCTTTGCAAAATAGAAATGATTATGAGTTTTGTTTTAAGAATAGAGTGTACTTGTTGAAATAGTTTTGATAGGTTAGTCATTTGTTTGATTATTTGCTTAAAGATAAAAGATCAAAAGTAATTTACTTCTTGTTGTTCATTAGGTTGAATAGATTAACTTGTTTAAAGTAGGTTATGATTTGCTTCTTTAGAAATAATCCATCAATCCATTGTTTGAAGCTGCTTAGGGTAAATAGTTCAAGCTCATTAATAGGATTTGTTAATTGATAAAAATAAAAGAGCCATTTCTTAAGTAGATTGATCCTTAGATAGACCATCCCCTTAGTTAGCCAATAATTCCATTAGATTTTTTTCCTTGGCTCATACAGTGCCACAACTCTAATTTTACTTACCTCGAGTTGATAATTTAATTGAGGGATTTAGTCCATATAGAATACCCATGATTTTTGGCGTCGTTGTCGGGGACTTGTCTTAAGGTAGGAAATAGTTAGGGAGTAGATCATTTCTGAACCTTATCATTAGTTTGGCAGTGGGGGAACTTTAATATGAGAGGTAAGAACTTGCACATATGTTATAGTAGGTTCCCTCGAACCCAATGGTAGTTTTTATTTTTATTTTGCTTTCATGAACAAACCTAGGGACCCAAAGTGCAGATACAATAAACCAAACCAAACCTTTCAACCAAAGTTCCTTCTAACCTTTTTGGAGGAAGGAACACTCCACCCATAAACTCCATAGACCGATACCGGAAAGTAGGGGTTTTATCAACCCAAAGAGATAAAGCAGTCTCTTAAGAGACCAAAACAGGGAGCACTATAGAGCAGAATATTGAAGCATCAATAATAGTGGGACAAGAGGCAAGACCACTCAAGCCTTCCGTAGAACCAACCAACACAACCTTTGTTTTTTCACCACCATGAGGAGATCCTAACTTTGTAGACATCATTGACCCTGAACAGGTGAATACTTTGTTTTGTAGTTCATTCAATATAATTGTTTCCCAAGTCGAAAAAAAAAATTTGGAACCAATAGTTTCAACCGAATCGAGTAGAGTCTCGAACATCCAAGCAGTAGAAATAGCTTCCCATCAAAGGGATACCTCTCCTAGAAAAGAACCTTGGGATACCTTGTTATATTCAAGGATAAAACCATTTAGGTATTCTCTTTTTGGAAACCAAACCAGTATGGATGATCGAGAGGATCACAACCATGTAAGACATGAGGAGGGAGAAGAAGTTGGAAACCAAATCGAAACCACCTTCGGGTTTCCAATTTTGGATACCACACAGAATGTCAATATGAAGAACATTTCACTCTCGACACTTCCCACTTTTTACGGTAAAAGAAGTTAAGAACCGGATACCTTCCTATTTGAGTTTGACATCTTGTGTAGGGGCTACAATTACTTACAAGATGACCAAAAACTAAAACATTTTCCTGCCACCCTAAAGGATTCTGCACTAAGATGGTTCATGGGGTTGGGAGAGTCCAGTATTAGGTCTTGGGAAGGCATGAAAGATATATTTCTTAAGAAATACCAAGATTGTTGCAAGTCCAAGGATTCTTGTAATGATATTTTCAAAATCCAATAGTTAGAGGATGAGAATATTAAGGATTATACGGAACAATTTGTGTATATCTCACAGAAATCAAAGTACCATGACCTTTGAGATGATGTTATTAGGGATCTTTTACTTAAAGGGATTTTGGAAGAATACTTAGAGATACTTAACCTGATGGCATCAAGTGACATCTCCCATAAACCATTTACCAAAATCTATGAAATGTGTAGGAATTACTCGAGGAGTAGAGACAAAACAGGGAAGAGTGTTTGGGATCCTTATAGTAGAAACCTAAAAGAAGTTATTTGGTGGCGTCCACCTGGGCACCTACCTCAGCAGGTCCCGCGCCTAACCTCCCAGTCTTAAGGATCATTCAATTTCCTACCTTGAGCCGGAATGGCTCTTTCGATTCCCACTGGAATCTCCTTTGAATTCGACCCACGGGTCTTTTCCAGCACCTTACAACCTTTAAGCCAGTCACTATTCCGTTTACGACAGAAAGCCACAATCGGGTTTCAGGGTTTTCAAATCCCCGATGTCACCACCCTTTGGGGTCTTGATTTCTCGATCACTGATATCTCGATGCAATCCCTTGTTGCCTTAGCCTCCGGTCTATGTGTTTAGTCCATGTGACCTCCTCTCATATGACCGTAGTCATACTCCCTATCGGGATTCGGGGTTTCGAGTGTTGAAATGTAGTAAATCTCTTACCCACGGAATTCCCGATGTTCTGACTCGCAATTTCGCGATATGACGTCACCAGGACGCCCTTCCACCCTAACCACAATCAATGACGGTGATCAGTCACTGAGATCAATGGCTCCAGATCTCCCTCAGAGTGTCGCGACTTCAAATGTTGAAGCGCTTTGGCCTTTGATTCCCCTTATCTCTCGAATGTTGATTTCCCGATCACTTCGATCTCGGCCACACGTCCTCAAGGATGGACAGTCCTCGCTGCTTCAAGGTTTTCCACATGGAAATTCCCGATGTCTCGCTATAATAAGATGACATCAGCAGGGTCCCACACGGAACTCTCCTCTTGTGTCAAAAAATCGGACTTCGCGATTTTGAAATGCAAGATTATCCTGTCCTCAGAACCTCCAAAACGTCGATCCCCAACTCTCTTCGGGTTTCTGACACGCATCCCAAGTGGATGAATGGTTCAGATCAACCCTCAAGTTTCACCGATTTTCAAATCCAAAAAACACTTACCTGTGCAATCTCCGATGTCCAGATCTCCGATGTTGGATGATCGCGACAGGTGTTTCTACATAGCTCTCTGCTTCTCTTCTATGCTCCAATGCTTCTAACTATGTTACAACACACAATGAGGGTGTCTATATCTGTTTTCCCTCCACTCCTTCTAAAACTGTCTAATCTAATATTCAATTCTACCTACTTACATAAATGCCTCCTACCTACTATGGACGAGAGCGGATCACTCAAGGTCCTATACAATGCATAAGTACGCCTCTCCTTAACTATCACATTTAATTTTGGCGCATCCACTCTTCAAAATTTTTTAAACAATTTAACATATGCTCAAAATGTGTGGCGCTTGCCCCCACGCTCGCTTGATGTGGGTGATGCTCCTGCATCATACTCCCTCGCTTGAAAATCTTCATGGGCTCTTGTTCATGAGCTCTTGCACGGTCTTTCCATGCTTCTGAATTTTAGCTTCATTCTCCCAGCTGGCATCTTCAACTGGATGGCCTTTCCACTTGACCAAATATTCGAAGTATTCTTTCCTTCTGGTCTTCTTACCCACTCGTTTATCCAATATCCACTCCATTTGTGGCCTATCTGCAACTGGCATCTATTTTCGCCACTGAACCTCTGACTGTTCATCATTTGTTCCTGCTTCCTCAGCTTTGTATGGGTATAAATCTGAGACATTGAATATTGGAGAAATTTCGATCCCATCGGGTAATTCAATCTCATAATCATTTTCTCCAATTTTCTTCAAGACCCTACATGGTCTGATATTCTTCATCTTCAATTTATTATATGTTCCTCTCAGGAACCTTTCCTTTCTCAGATGTGCCAAAATAAAGTCACCAACTTCGAATTGAAGTTGTCTTCTGTGTTGATCTGCTCTCCGCTTATACTCCTGACTTGAATTCTGCAACCGCTCCTTCACTCGGCTGTGAAGTTCCTTCATCACTTCTACGAAATCTTCTGCACTAGTGCTCCTAGTTGCATTCTGTTTTGAATCCCTCAATTTAGAAATTCCCCTCGGATGTATGCCATAAACAATATGAAATGGACCGTGTCCTGTCCTGTACTTCTGTTCACTAAGTCATTATACGCAAACTCTGCATGTGGTAATATATTGTCCCACTGGATGTGGTGTTCTGTTACCAGGCTTCTCAGCAAATCTCCTAGACTTATGTTCACTACTTATGTCTATCCATCCGTCTGAGGATGATAAGCCAAACTAAATAACAAGTTAGTTCCCAGCTTCTTCCATAAGGTCCTCCAAAAGTGCCCTATGAACTTCGTATCTCTATCTGAAACTATACTCCTTGGTAAGCCGTGAATTCGAATGACCTCTTTGAAAAACAGGTTCACGATGTGAGTCGCGTCACTAGTTTTCTGACATGGGATAAAGTGTGCCATCTTGGAAAATATATCCACCACCACAAAGATGGAATCAAATCCTATTTGCATCCTTGGCAACCCCAATATGAAATCCATGCTAATTTCATCCCACGGCCTTTCTGGTATGGGCAATGGTTGATAAAACCCTACATTCTGTTTTCTTCCCTTCAAATGCTGGCAAATTCTGCATCATTCCATGAATCTCTTGACCTCTGCTCTCATTCCCGACCAAAAATATGACTCATTCAGCTTTGCGAACGTCTTGTCATTGCCAAAGTGCCCTGCCAATCCTCCACTATGTTTTTCCTTCAACAGATTCTCCCTCATGGAGCATTTTGGAATACACAGTTGATTACCTCTGAACAGTAATCCTTCCTGGATCATATACTCTATCCACGGGTTTATGTCTCTGAGAATTGGATTCTCCACTGCCTCATACGCCTCTTGAAAATCTGGATCATCTGCGTACATGTCCCTGAGATCATCAAAACCCAATGTCTTGACTTTAAACTCCTGCAACAGTAAACACTTCCTGCTCAAAGCATCAACAACTTTGTTAGCAGTACCAGAAATATGTTTAATCACAAATGTGAAATTCTACATATATTCAACCCATTTTACATGTCTCTGATTCAACTTTTCATGTTGAGTCACAAACTACAGTGCATGATTATCACTATACAATACAAACTCTTTCGGGATCAAGTAATGCCTCCATTTCTTCAATGCCTGGATGATAGCATAAAACTCCTTATCATAAGTAGAGTACTTCAACTTCGCTTCATTCAGCTTCTCGCTGAAGTATGCTATTGGCCTGTTTTCTTGACTCAAGACTGCCCCTATCGCAAATCCACTTGCATCGCACTTTACTTGAAATGTCTTTTGAAAATTAGGCAACACCAGAATTGGTTGTTCCGTAATTTTCCTTTTCAACAGGTTAAAACTCTTTTCAGCTTCTTCTGTCCAGTGAAAAGATTTATGTCTTTTCTTCACTGTATCCATCATTGCTGCACTAATTTCACTGAAATTCTTAATGAACTTACGGTAGAAACTAGCTAACCCGTGAAATCTCCTCACCTCAAATACGTTCTTTGGTGATGGCCAATTTTTTATTACCTCCACCTTATCTGGATCCATCCTCAACTCATCTGCAGAAATAACAAATCCCAAATAAATGAGCTCTGTCTTCATGAATGAGGATTTCTTCATATTTATGAGTAGCTTCTCTTGCTGTAGTTTCTACATTACTGTAGCCAAATGCTTCATATGTTCAGCCTCTGTTTTACTGAAAATCAGTATATCATCCAGATATACGATAACAAATTTTCCGATGAACTCCTTCAGGACTTCGTTCATCAACCTCATGAAGGTACTTGGCGCATTTGTTAATCCAAACGGCATAACAAGCCATTCATACAACCCTTCGTTTGTTTTGAATGTTGTCTTCCACTCATCACCTTCCCTCATGCGAATCTAATGATATCCTCTTTTCAAATCAACCTTTGAAAAGTACTTTGTTCCACTCAAGCAATCCATCAGATCATCCATCCTCGGCAATGGAAATTTGTACCTGATGGTTATCTTGTTTATCGCCCTTGAGTATTGTTGGAACAGCACACGAACTCAAGCTCTCCCTAACCAAATCTTTGTCCAACAACTCCTGGACTTGCCTCTGAACCTCTTCATTTTCTTGCGGCGTCAATCTGTACGCGGCTTTATTTGGAAAACTAGCTCCTGGTATGAGATCAATATGGTGACTCACACTTCTGATCGGTGGCAACGAATGAGGTAATTCATCCACTATAATGTCAGCGAACTCTTCCAGCAGTTCATGAACCTCCTCTAGTAAATCATCCACTCTTGTGCTAGTCAGAACAATTTTTGGTTTCCTGACCACAATGAATTGTGGATCCTCCTTCTTCTTAACCTCTGTAAGAAATTCCTTCCCACTCATGAGAAGTACTGTGTTGCTCACTTCCAGCTTCACCTCCTTATCCTTAATTGGAAGCAACATGTGTGTCCTCCCATTCTTTTC
>ML849168.1:19747-33073 GCA_009831015.1 Picea engelmannii
CCAGCAATAAATGACAAACATCCATAGGAATAACATCACAGAGTATCTTATCATTATATCTGCCTATCTTAAACTCAACTAAACATTGTTTAGTGACATTTACCTGATGTCCCTTTTGTAGCCATGAAACTTTATATGGACTCGGATGTTCAATTGTTTCCAGCTCTAGCTTTTCTACCATCTCGGTTGAGACGAGATTATCTGTGCTACCACTATCCACAATGACCTTGCACACTCTGTCCTTGGTTTTGCAAGCAGTCCGAAAAATTCTATTCCTTTGGACTGAACTCTCCACCTCCCTTTCGAGTGTCAAAAGAACTTTCCGCATCATCAGTGATCTTCCACCTTCAGCATCCTCCGCCTCAACATTTCACCCCTGTGCTTCGGCGATGTGAGTCTCTCCACCCTCTTTCTTTTTATCAGGACACTCATAAGACTTGTGCCCATTCTTTCCACATGTGAAGCATGTAATTACTCCACCTCTGCCTCTTCCTCTACCTCTAGTATGAGGAAAAGTATTATTATCAGCATACCCTCCTCTTTTCTCAGTATGTTGTCCTCTCTGTTCAATGTATTGCCCTCGTTGTGAGCTTCCACCTCTCTCAGTTCGAGTCTGAGGTTTCTTCCAGTTTTCCTTGGGCTTCTGGTTTCTATCCTGGACAACAGATTTGCCTATGGGTTGACTTCTGCCTCGGCCTCTTTGACTTTTCTTTCATCTCAGCTTCTCTTCTGCTTTCAGAGCCATCTGATAAGCATCTTCCACCATTCGGATGGTCAACATACTCATTTCATCTTGAATCTCATATCTCAGGCCATTCATATACCTAGCTACCTTTTCATCATTGCTTTCACGATGACCTGCTCTGATATTCAACCTGTAAAATTCCTCAGTATATTCCTTTACTGACATCATCTTCTGTCTCAGGTTCTACATCCTCCTAAACAGAGTAATCTGGTAATCCCTGGGGATGAATTTTGCCTTCATCTTTGCAATCATCCTGTCCCAACTCTTAATTTTCTGCTTGCCTTGGCAATGCCTGTCCGCTTGTAGTTCAACCCACCACAATGTTGCATGTACTTTTAATCTCGTGATGGCATGCTTGACCTTCTTGTCTACTTCGACATCTTCATAGTCATAATATGTGTCTATAGTTCTAATCCAGTCTAGAAGCTCTTCTACATCCATATTTCCCTCATAAATTGGAATGTCCATCTTCGCCTTTGCACCCATTCTTGCAACAACTTTAAGTAAGCACTCATTTGCTGCATCTTCTGCTGTGATTTCTTCTTCTCCACGTCCAGCATCATATTAATTTTCGGACTCACTGATATCTCCTACATCAGCTGTGTGTTTTTGTCTTATCTCCACGTCCACAAGTCTGGCACGTATGTCATGTAGATCTCTTTCTACTTCTAGGTTCTGCCCCAATCTACCCCTTCCTCTGGACGTCTCCCTTTCCTCCTCTAGATCGGGTGATGGTCTATCTCTTCTTCTTGGTGGCATGGTGAATCTTCCTTCTTCCTACTACAGAAAGCAAAGAATCTTTTCTAAGCTTTGATACCACTTGACGGCGTCCTCAAGGATGGACGGTCCTCGCCGCTTCGGGGTTTTCCCCGTGGAAATTCCTGATGTCTCGCTATAATAAGATGATGTCAGTAGGGTCCCACACAGAACTCTCCTCTTGTGTCGGAAAATTGGACTTCGCGATTTTGAAATGCAAAAGTATCCTGTCCTCAGAACCTCCGAAACGTCAATCCCCGACTCTCTTCGGGTTTCTGACATGCGTCCCAAGTGGATGAACGGTTTAGATCAACCCTTGAGTTTCATCGATTTTCAAAGCCAAAAAACACTTACCTGTGCAATCTCCGGTGTCCGGATCTCCGATGTTGGATGATCGCAACACGTGTCCCTCCTGAGATCCACGGCTGTGGTTTTCTCGCGGTTTCAGGGTTTAACAGGCCTCAAACCCTTGGTCTCGAGCCTTCTGATATGTCAACGGCCCCAACTGATGCCACCTGTCTGACAGATGGACGGTTCTGATCGTATTGGGGTTTTCACGATGGATTTCCCTGATCCTTTTCCCTCAGAACCTCTGATTTGCCGAATCCCGAAACTCCGATGGAGTCTTCCCTTTCGAGGCTTTTCCTAAGATATTAGATATTCACCACGTGTCCTCTCAAGATGGACGGTTCAGATTGATTCCAGGATTTTCACTATGAAAATTCCTGATCACTCGTCCTCATGACTCCCGATTGTGCGAATGCCGAAATTCCGATGGCCACGCCTCCCGTCGAAACTTTCCTCCTCCCATTCACGAAGCTTAATCCTTGTGCAACTCCTGGTCAATCCAGTGGATGACGGGTATTCCTGTGAAGATCCTATGGTCCACGATCTCCTGAGCTTGAACTTCGGATGCAGCTGTAACCTCCTCACTGCTCTGGAAGATCTGACGACTAGCGGGATTTCACTAATTCTCTCCACGAATTTCTGACCGCCGATCTCTTTCCCTTGATGATTCCATGAAGGAAACCAAGGACTCTTCCCTGGACTTATCCACTTACACTACGAACCTTCAATGTTCCTCAATGTTTTCAAAATACTTACTCCTCCTGAGCTTTCTCACAATTTCAGGTCTTTTAAGAATACCCTTGCACGCACTTCTTGCTGCAAATCTCCACCCGCTTTCAAATGTTGAATGCTTCGACTCTGCGCACACCTGCTGTAGCAGTCCTTCAATATTATGCTCAGGTTCACAACCCTAAGACTCTCCTTGGCCTGCGCACTCCTTGCATGGTTCCTGTGCCTAGCTGCACTTTGAGGAAATGAGAACAACCGCTACCTCTCCTGAGCTTTCAGAGACAACCCTCTGAACTCCTTGTCGATGCACTCCCTATGGACAATTCAACTGCACTCCTTGCAGGAATCTTGCTCATACAGAGAAACAATTGAAACTCATTCCTTCTTCCTTCCAAACTTCAAACTCAAACCATGAATTCACATACACAACATATAAAAGAAAATGTATACCAGGAAGCAAACATTCATGAGCATATCATTTAGCATCAATACACAGAGAATAAACACAAAACCATGAATTTGAATCAATCTCTTTCTATTAATCCAAATATCAATACATGGGTGTTTCTACACAGCTCTCTGCTTCTCTTCTCTGCTCCAATGCTTCTAACTATGTTACAACACACAATGAGGGTGTCTATATCCATTTTCCCTCCACTCCTTCTAAAACTGTCTAATCTAATATTCAATTCTACCTACTTACATAAATCCCTCCTACCTACTATGGACGAGAGCGGATCACTCAAGGTCCTATACAATGCATAAGTACGCCTCTCCTTAACTATCACATTTAATTTTGGCGCATCCACTCTTCAAAAGTTTTTAAACAATTTAACATATGCTCAAAATGTGTGGCGCTTGCCGCCACGCTCGCTTGATGTGGGCGAAACCTTCATCATTATTGCAGGTGGTGTCACAAGGGTAGAGATAGGGAACCTTTTAGAGAACTTCAAAACATATATCTTAAGTAAAATAGGTTCCCAGTTGGACACCCTAAAGATAAAAATAAATAGGAGGAGGAAAATGCAGGAATGAGCATATTTTTCTCAAGATGCAGGAGGAAGCATTCCTCAAGGAAATGTCCATTAGATAATATTTCAGTTTTTGGCTTCTGCACTAAAGACCACTCAACTAAAAAGTGCCCATCCTTTCCCTGTTTGTTAGCCATATACAAAATTTGGGATCTTATAGAGTCATGTTATGCACCTAGGAGGCCATGGCAGCCTAGGAGTCAGCCTACATACCTGGTTCTATAGCATCAAGTTCCACCCTATTATCAACAACCAAAATAGTGGAACTCACCCTGTTGGAAAAACTGGTCTACATAGTATCACCATCCTTGGCTTCAAGGATGGAGAGGATGGAATAACCAAGGAAACCCTCAAGCTCCACCTGTTCCTATGCCCACTCATCCTTAACCCCAATTTCCACCGAACATCCTGCAGCTTCTACCAGGTTTTGTTCCCCCACCTTTACCTCCTATTCGACAACAACTGCAAAAATACCAGAATGCAAGCTCCCCTAGACTGACATTACTATCGGCACAACCAGTGCCGAATCCCAATAACAAACCCACTCAAATTCTTCACAATGTTAGGATGCAAGCCTTTTCGACTTATGTTATTTCTCTTGTTCCGTTGCAGGAGATTCAACTAAGGTCAGGAAAAGTTATGGACAAGAAGATGCCTTCAATAGTCATCCGGGAAGAAGAAGAAGAGGAAACCCCCAAAAAACCCATGGATGACACTAAGTGGGAAGATGTTATCATTCCTAAGGACCAGGAACCCAAGCTTCCCCAAAATGAAACTTCACAAATTACAAAGGCCCCTCCTTATCCAGAAATATTAGTGATTGATAAACCTACCACTCGACCGGAATTTGACATCTTGAATGAATTGAAGAATATATTTGTCAAAATTACCTTGCTACAAGCCATAAAGGACATTCCAATTTACAGTAAGGTGGTCAAATAATTTTTTATTAAGAATCCAGGAAGGAAGCAGAAGGATCCTCCAACAGTACATTTGATAGGAGAACTCTCTGAGTACATATCATAGCAGCCTAGGGTCGCAAAATATAGGAACCCAAGAAACCTCGTAGTGACCATAACCATTAATGGGTTTCCCATCGGGAACACTCTCATAGACCTAGGGGCAGCCATCAATGTTATGACTGTCACTACCTTGGAGGAATTATAGTTAAAACCTCTTCTTAGACCTAACCCAACTATTTTGGAATTAGCAGATAAGACAAAGGTTATACCTGAAGGAATCCTAGATGAAATCATACTTACATTAGCCTCATGGGAGTACCCAATAGAATTTCTTGTCATTAATTCAAAGGATCCTACCAAATGATATCTTGTTATTTTGGGAAGGCCTTGGTTGGCATAGCCAATGCATGTATTGGTTGTAGAGAAGGAGAAATGACCATCTCAAATGGATTCTCTATACAGAAGCTCACTATATATCCACCAGCTCAACCTATCATGGAAAATATATGGTAGCTTGAATGTCCATATGAGAATGAGGACTGGGAAGAACCCATGCACTTCAGGAGAAAACAACAGAAAATGTACTAAACCAATTTATTTCTGCTATCACGTGTGTTGATTTTCCACAATCTTTTCCCCAATTTGAGTACATGTTTGGGGAAGAATTTCAAGAACAGTTGGACCCATGGATTTTTTCTTCGACATCTTTTATCTTTGAGATAGATGAGTCTGCCACATCTTATACCATGCCCTACGAGATTAGTCCAAGGAAATTTCTACATATAAATTCTGGACTAGATGCAAACCAACAAAAGCAATTAGTAAATGTCCTTAAAGAACAATCAGGGGCATTCACCTGGGAATACACTGACATGAAGGGTATACACCCTGACACATGTATTCATCACATATATACCTAGGGAGAAGTAACACCTGTTAGGCAACCCCGGAGAAGGATGAACCCGACACTCATGGATATAGTAAAAGAGGAGATACAAAAGTTATTGAATGTCAGATTTATTTAACCCATCTCCGACAGTAAATGGGTATCCCCACTTGTAGTGGTTCCAAAGAAAGTAACCAGGAAATGGATCATTTGTGTCAATTTTCGGGAGCTTAGTAAGCCCACTCTGAAGGATTATTTTCCTCTTCCTTTCATTGACCAAGTCTTGGATACCCTGTCAGGAAAGAAATACTTCTCCTTTTTAGATGGATATAGCAGGTACAATAAAATTCTCATAGAACTCGAGGATCAGGATAAGACTACCTTTACTTGTCCTTGGGGCACCTATGCCTATAGGGTCTTACCATTTGGGTTGTGTAATGCTCCTGCCACATTTCAATGAGCGGTACTAGGGATATTTGTTGATATTATTCATGATTGTGTGGAGGTATACATGGACGAATTTACAGTACATGGAAATACTTACCAGGAAGCCCTAGATAATTTAGAAAAAGTCCTTATCAGATGTCAAGAAATGAACCTATCCTTAATTCATTAAAATTTAAAATGTTGTTGACGGAAGGAGTGGTCTTAGGACATCACGCTTCATCTGAAGGGATTAAAGTCAATCCTGCTAATATTGAGTTAATTGTCATACTTCCACCCCCCAAGACTCAAAAAGAGGTGAGAATCTTTCTTGGACTTTCCGGATACTACCAGAGATTTATTGAAAATTTCACAAAGATTGTTGCACCCATGTTTGGATTGTTAATAAAAGATGTTGATTTTCTTTGGACTGAGCAGTGTCAAACCGCCTTTGAAACTTTGAAAGCTAAGTTAACTGTGGTACCAGTTCTTAGGGGAGGCAATTGGGATCTTCCATTACACATATCCATTGATGCCTCCGATATTGCAATAGGATTATTAAGATAGAAAGAACACCATCAGTCCTATGCCATTTATTTTGTGATAAAGAACTTGTCCCATGCCGAGTTAAACTATACAGTTACCAAAAAGGAATTCTTGGAAGTGGTCCATGCTATCAATAATTTTCACCACTACATCACAGGTTACGAAGTATTTGTACATATAGATCACTCTGCCATTATATTTCTTATGAATAAACCCATTACCAATGGTCAAGTGACTAGGTGGCTCCTGTTATTGGAAGAGTTCAATATCATTGTCCTTGACTGACCTGGAAAGGATAATTTGGTAGATGGTTTTATTTCACGCATAAAACATGAGGGTGATGATATTCCCATTGATGATAGTTTCCCAGATGAGCATCTATTTTCCCTCTCTGTAAATATCCCATGGTTTGCATACATGGAAAATTATTTGGCTACTAGGAAGTTACCATCTCATTTGTCACCTCATGAAAAGCGTAGAATTATCACGCAAAGTGCTAACTACTCTTGGGTTGGCCATGAAAATTTTCATACTGGTCCAGACTTTATTATTCGTAGATGTGTCCAAGAAGATAAGATACGAGAAATCCTACGAATTTGTCATGATGGACCATGTGGTGGCCATTTTTCTGACAAACATACAACATATAAGGTGTTACATTCAGGTTACTATTGGCCTAGCATTTTCAAGGATGTTGCCAAATATGTGAGGAGTTGTGATAATTGTCAAAGGATAGGAAGACCCATGTCGGATGATGAAATGCCTTTGCATTCCCAACTTATAATAGAACTTTTTGAGAAATGGGCCCTTGACTTTGTAGGACGAATTTCACCCATGTCTCGTAAGAAAAATTATGTTTTGGTTTGTACAAATTATGTCACCAAGTGGGTAGAAGAAAAATCCCTATTCAGGACTACCAAAAAATCTGTTGTCGAATTCATTTATGAAGACATATTTACCCGCTTTGGTGTTCCTTGTGAAATTTTTATAGACCAAGGCACTCAATTCACTTCCAAGCTGATGAGAGAATTAATGGAGAAATACGGGATCAAACACTGCAAGTCTTCTCCATATCACCCGCAAGATAATGGTCATATAGAGTCCACAAACAAAGATCTATAAGAAATCTTAACCAAGACTGTTCAATTAAACCATCGGGATTAGGATGATAGGCTTCCAGCGACTTTGTGGGCATATCTGACCACCTGGAGAAACACCACTGGGCATACCCCTTATGAGCTAGTGTATGGGAAACAAGTACTTCTACCAATAGAATTCAAAGTAAGGACTTTTCATATTGCTACATAATTTGGATTAAACTTAGATGAGGCTTAGAAACAATGATCCCTACAATTAAACGAGTTGGATGAGATTAGGCAAGATGCTATCCAATGAACAATATTAGTTCAAAACCATAGGAGCAAGTGCCATGACAAGTTTATTAAGAAGAAACACTTCCAACCTGGTGATTGGGCTTTGTTGTTTGACTCCCAATTTAAAACTTTCAAAGGAAAACTTACCACTCGGTCGTTGGGTCCTTATGAGGTAGTCACCATGTATGATAATGGGGATATTAAGATCAAAACAATTGACGATGGATAAGTCTCCTTCATAGTAAATGGACACTGACTCAAAATTTATCACAGACCCATTTCCAAAGAAGATTTTCTACATGTCATGTCAACTGACAAGGCATTAGCCTTAGTAGATGGAGAAGTTTCCCCTTGTTCTTGAATTTTTTCCTGAATTTTCGACTGTACATATGTAAATAATTTGATGTTGATAGAAAATTCTAGAGATTTCTGCAGGTATTTATTTCACCAGGAGTAGACAATTTCAAGGAGACATAAAGGGAAGTATTTTCCTTCAAAAATATTGCTATATTTAAACCTTGTTGTCTGCTAAGCATCAATTGAATAATGACTAGTGGTAATTAGCCACATTTGTTCAAATATTTCCATCTTCTTTTTCTCAAGGCATATTTAATGGCAGTTGATCTTAAACCTCCACCACTAGAGGATATAAGGAAGTGATACCTTGACTATCAAACTTAGAGGTTACTCGTACATTTTCCCCAAGAAACATGAGTAAGTGAGTAAAGTATCTTTATTAAAGAGTAACAAGGAGGTCTGATTAGCGGTTAGCCATGGAAACATCACAATAACTTAAAAAAAAAGTGAGTTGAGCCTAAATATACCTTTCTATTCTTTCCCAATGATACCATCCACTACACACTAAAAATGCTTGATTATACCATATATTTAGATTGGCTATGTCTGCTTAAGTACCCCTTACATCAGGACAATATCTAAGGAATATATAAAGGAGATGCATACTCTAGCATAAATACCATCCCAATCTAAAAAAAAAAATCAAAGTTGTCTCCCCATCTTCTTGCACAAAGAAATCTTTATATTAAAATATTAAAAGATGGTGGGTCAGTCTTTGAGGGTGTAAGAGGCTAACTCGTTGGGATACTTAACAAGTCTTCTGGTAGTGGGTACTGACCTGTGGTATGACTAGGTAAACCCCCCGGAGTACTAAACATTCTTCCTGGCAGCAGGGCATTCTACCTAGCGAGGATAATAATCTGACAAAAAAATAAGAAATTCACAAATCTTAAACTTGTCCTGATGTACGACATTAATTGTAGACAAAGATGACAAGAAGTATGTATGGTTAAGATAAGGTTAATTAACTCCATAAATCTTCCATTGGGAACTAACTTTAAGACTATCTTAAGACTCTCTCGCCTACCTCTTCTTAACTATATGTAGGATTTTCTATCCTACAGGTGGGGCCATATTCTAACCGTCTCGTCAGACCGATATGTGAAATTTGTCTCTACACTTAACAAGATGTAAATCTTAGGCTATTGGGAGAATTGACGGGTTCCCTATAAGTTTTATTGTGAGGTGTCACAATACTTAGGAGTGGGGGAGGGGTTTCAATAGCTGACAAATGAAAAAACTGCCTATCTATAATCCATGAGAAGAAGAAGTAGAATCTTTGTAAAAAAATTGTATATTGTTTTCATGATATGGGATATTATATCAACAATTATTTTTTTATTGAAATGCTAAATTCACTGTGTGTTATAATCCTATTGTACATTTCTTCGACAGACTGCTTAACTATTTTTTACAGACTATTAAAAAAATTCACTACAATTTTTGTTACATGCCTTGAGACAGAGGAACAATTTTTTTATAATGTGCAAGCACGATGATAAGACAAGTAACAGTGGAACACTCGTATCCTGTCATTTCTCCTGTTCACCATGACTGTTAGAAGTTCCCAAGCTAAGAGTTATGGGTAAACATCCATTACAATACGAACAAATTCCATTTTGCACAGGAGTACCATATGGAGTGCCATTTGGAAGACCATATGGGGTGCCATGTGGACGATTGTATGGCGTGCCATATGAAGGATCGGATGAGGTGTGCACACACTGTAAGTGACCACGATTGTAGGTAAACATGGATCGTTTGAATTGATATGCTTGTTCATTAGTAATATGAGATGTATTAAATGACATTTGACAATTAAACTATACAATTTCTAATGCATTTTTATGATCAAATGTCCAAGTCAAAGACTTGGACATTGATCTAATTCTCTCATGATTACAATTTCCCTCAAAGGACACCCTTCGAAATTCAAAATCGATGCATTCATAGTCACACATGGAAATCATGTGTGATGAATTTGCCCATGAATTCAACCGTTTCCACCTTGAGCGCATTAAAAATCGGAGGGTTAGCTCCAATTTCCATTTCACTCATGCATGCTTTCTATGTCGCACTCATCTTCTGCCCAATTCTGCTCATATACCCAATTATGCCCCTCTACTCATCCTCCATGCTGTAACCATGCCTAAATGCTACGAGCCTTCCTCCTATGCCAATCTCCTATCCATTCCTGAATTCACATAGTGTAGGAAGATTTTCCTTCATGCAGGGTGGGGATTGTTCTTGGTCTGTCTGTAGGGCCACGATGACGGCGTTTAACTGCAATTCACCCTTGGTTTCGATGGTAGGATGGCACGCATAGGGTCTCTATCCTTCTTGGTCTATGAGGATTCAATTTCCTCAGCCACAAAAATGCCAAGCGTTGGATATCGCTGGTTCAAGCACCACCAATTGCCATGGCCAAGCTACAATAGAGTTTTTAAACCTAAGTTTCAGAATGTTTCTGGAGCTAAGGGGTACTCCAAAGAATGGATTAAATATGAGATGATTAACCCCCTGATCGTCGTTACTATAGTTATCATTTGTGAAGGTAGATACTATGTTTTCAAAGCTTGTCATTTTCGTGTGTTAGCTCATTTCCAATTTAACAAGCCCCTGAATTTTCCTTTCTACTTCTTGAAAATTCTTGAGAAAATTTCTTCCCAAGTATGAAAGAATGTGGCCAATCCTCATAACAGTCTATTCCACCATGACCTCATCAAATTTCTTGTCATAATCGGGTTGACAAAACAGGGGAAGACATGGGATGAATTCCTCTATCAATTTTCAAACCCCCATCTCACAGTCAATACCAACAAGAAATCACTTGATTTAGGGATTTTTACTCCATCCAAGCCTCATTATCCAAAGAATCCAAACCCTCCCACTCAAACTATCTCTCTGTCTGAACAAAAGACCAAGAAACTTATTGATTCCCCTGCAACCTCATCGGGCAAGAAAACTAAAAATGCTATTGACAATTCTCCAATGACCTCAACACCTATTGATCCTCAATCCAAGAAGTTACAAGAGGCAATTCAACAATATTTCCCTTTAGTCCCTACGAATAGAACATGATCCAATTAGTTCAAATGGGGGTATTTTCAAAAAAGTACCCGAAGTGCAAGTGGAAAGCCTAATGTAAAACCCCCAAGCACTCCATATCCTATCCAAGTGTCTTTCGATCATGAAATCCCCCATAAAATACTCAGTGAAGTTTCTGCAGAAGAGTTGGAGCCTGATAGAGAAGTAAAATCTGAACCTATTCCCTCTCACAAGCACTTTTTTACTCCTACCTCACAGATTCCTACATCAACTTCCAAGGTTGCTAGACCCTCTACATCCATCAAGGGATCCAAGCCCTCCTCTAAGACATCTGATCATACTCTAGTTATTGAAAAATTACAACAAGAAAATGTTCATTTGTTGCAACAATTGGAAGAGAGAAAGACTATGTATAGGCATTGTAAGTTTTAAACCTGTGAGTAAAGCAATGCATATAGATTCTTAAGCAAAATAGAATTTAATCAATGGCTCATTCACATAGTACACAGAGATTTATATCGGAAAATATTAACCAAGAAAACCTTTCTTATATTCATTATATCGAATTTCACCATTCACTATACAATATATACAATGTTGTTAGGTATTTCGTAGATACCAAAACCCTAATCCCTAAAATCGAGATTATTTTTAGTAAACCGCTAAAAATAGAAAAATCTGCTTAAAATAGAAAAAAACGCCCAAAAAATATAATTCGGGGTGTTGCCCCGAACATTGTGCATAACCAAGGGGGGGGCATACTTGCCCCCCCATAGGAAAGTGGCCAGTGCATAGGGCACAAACAGAGCACTAGTACGAGGGATCAACAAACGTAGTTGTCATATCTGACGTGCCCACACACATGCAAAGAATATAAAACATACCCAACATTCTCCCACTTGTTGTTTTCTTTGCATCCAGGGGTCCAGGGGATTATATAGTCAACAATCCAGGGTAGCAATGACCATTGTTACTCTACACCAGGAGAACTTTTATGTGCTCACAGACTTTGTCCATGAATCTGCGACATTCTTCAAAGTGTCAACCTTTTCTAGCAACACCTTCTTTTCCTCAACCATGTCTCTCACAAAGTGATATTGAACATCAATATGTTTTTTCTTCAAATGATAAGTTGGGTTATTTGCTAGGAATATTGCACTCTGATTGTCACAATCTAATCTCACTACTTGTTGTACCAACCCAATACCTGAACACAATCTTTGTAACCATACTGCTTCCTTGCTTGCATGAGTGGCTACCATGTATTCAGCTTCTATAGTTGAGAGTGCCACTACAGCCTGTATTTTCGTCATCCAACTGATTGCTCCTCCAAATAGGTTAAACACATACCCACATGTAGATATTTTGCGATCCAGATCTCCAGCCCAGTCTGCATCAACAAAGCCATGTATGTCCACCACTCTATCCAATCCTGGTCTTCCTTGGTAGCACAATCCATAACTGGTGGTGCCACAAAGATACCTGAAGACCCTCTTTATTGTTGTCCAATGCTCCTTCCCTGGTTTTGACATATACCTGCTCAAAAATCCCACTGCATGTGCAATGTCTGTTCTAATATAGACCATTGCATACATCAAACTACCAACTTCAATGGCATACGGAACATGGGACATGTCCTCTTCTTCTTCCTGTGTCTTGGGACACTGATCTATAGATAACTTTACACCTATAGGAATAGGAACCTTGACCGGTTTACTTCCATGCATGTTAAACCTCTACAATATCGTCTCAACATATTTTCTCTGATTCAACCAGAGTTTCATGTTTGCACGATCTCTTTTAATCTCCATTCCCAGAATGAAGTTAGCAGCACCAAGATCCTTCGTGTCAAATTTGGAGGATAACTGTGATTTCATCTCCTTGATAACATCCATATTATTTCCTACCAACAACATGTCATCAACATACAACACTGCATAAATGAAGTGATTACCAACCTGCTTGGAATATACACAGTGATCAACCCTACTTCTTACAAATCCCAATCCAAGGATGTATGTGTCAAGATTTTGGTACCACATCCTAGGTGATTGCTTCAGACCATATAGTGACTTCTTTAGCTTACAGACCAACTCTTTCTTTCCCTTCACTGCAAAGCCTT
>ML849169.1:0-33073 GCA_009831015.1 Picea engelmannii
CAAAAAAAAAAAAAAAAAAAAAATCATTTCAAAACCTCCAAAATCCAAAATAAGACGGTTGGATGGATTGTGATGTCACATTGGCATTGAATGTGTAACAGTGAACACCATTCAATTGCCCACGTCATAGGTTGTGTAATGCTTACAGTAGGTGGCCACCTTCAACTGGTTGGGGTTGCCACCATCAGTTTCATGGAGATCGATGAGAGGGACAATCTTCAGATTCTCTCATTTTCAGTGTGCACTCGCCTGAATTACTTTACGATATTCCATCCCATATGGTAGCTTCTTCGTCCATCTTCTACAAATGGCTCTGGTCATAGACTTTGTTGGTTGTATGCTTGATCTGCATTCATTCTAGATTCAGAATCTGATATTCCTTACTCAAATCACATCTCTGGGCATCCATGGCAGATTAGATGGCATTCAAAGAAGAAAAAGTAAGATTACAGTCATGAATGTTGGAGCCAACTTCTTGTTATTTGAGTCATTCTATAGTTTGAGCCAACCTGTTGGATGCTCTCATGTTATGCACTGCTCACAGTTCTTCCTAAATCCACTTTCTACTATGGAAGAAATAAATCAATCCTCTCTACATTTGCACTCACAAGGAGAGAGATTCTAACAATTACTGCATCCAAGCATTCCATAGCTTCTATAAATGTCGATGTGTGATCTTCTTCTTGGTTAAATCACTCAGCACAACTGAGATATAATAATAGCAATTATTCCTTCTGATCAACTACAATAATCACAAAAGGTATTCCACACAAGTCTCAAATATGCATTTTATACAATAAAAAAAATTGTAATCTAAACATTTTAACGATATTATCTATTTAATTTTACCTAAAATCCCCTAATAAATTGTTGGACCTACAAATTTGAATAATTAAATATGTATTAACAACAATATCAGCAATTTTCTACACGTACAAAGTTATTTATGCAATCTTGTAACAACAAATAGAAATGTGTGCACACCTATGCTACTCTAATCTACATAACCTATCCTCTACACCTATAAAAATCTATTCTCACGTGTTTTGATTTTGGTTTTGTTGAACTCTCTTATATAGGAGCTAAGCCCGGTCCTTGAAGCATCAATACAAAGATAAAAGATATGCACATAAAACTTAGATATTTTTATTCATTCATGGACAGATATTTATACAACTGATCTTATTCTATTAGTGGGAGTATGTAATTATCATTCCCTATTCTCACTTAACCAATCCTATTCTAAGTTGAGTTGTTATCACAACTCATGTACTCACACACAAGCACTCATATAACTAATTCCAATAATTAATACAACTACATTGTACTAACCTAAAATTGTTTCCAACAACCTTTTTGCAAGTGAGTGATGCACGAGTATTGGCAGTAAATTTTGAGATTGACCGAGGGTTACAAATTTTTACCAAAGGAAGTTGATTTCCTTAATTTTATTATTTATTGTAATATTGTAATAGTTAGATGGATATTTCTTGAAGATATTCATGATTGAGTAGTTTTGATAGGTGTTGAGTAGTTGCTAAATTTGAATTTCGAATTCTAAGTTAGAGGGTTTGTTAGGATAGCTCCAATTGTTTGTTTTGAGCTATTCAAGCATTATTAGAATTTAAAATGTATTGCAATCGGATTTGAAAAGGTTAGCAAGTGTGAAAGAGTGTGAATGTGTGCATTTTTGCAGAGGTCCGAGAGACCAAGAAGGAACAAAGCATTCATGTTGTAAATTTATTCCTTCAATATTTTAAATAAAGATAAGATTGTGTGGAATTAAGCTTCTTGTGCGTTTGTTCAAACTATGTGCATGAATTGTTTGGTTTAGCAGTGAGCAATTTTGTTTGCAAGTGATAGTGAGCAACGTCAGAATCATCATTGTGAATCCTTTGAGTTTGTGTTGAAGACGAATCCAATCGACGACAGAGATTAGATCTGGAGCAGAGTCTCACCAGATCTACGATTGACATCAATTCAAAGTTTAATCATGTCGGTCCCTGCCTGCGTCGGACTACGCCTATCAGGACTCCTTGTTATCAAAATACTCTAACGAGCTTTTGTTTGCAACCGACCATTGGAGGAGAGGTGAGTCGTCATCATTCTGACACCCCAACGATAGAACTTCGACGACGAATTTGAACCATCCATCGGAAAGGAAGTCCAAATCCATATTGGCAATAGATCGGACCCAGTACTATGAGCCATTCGGATTACTGAACTCTGACCCATCGGAGCACCTCATTTCAATATCATCGGAGCGATCGACCCCAAAAATATTTGGAAACTACCCTGATAACATTGTGGCTTGGGAATTTTAGCCCAAATTTTCAATTGTAGACTGGTGCAAGGATCCTGGACATGAATTGAAGGGTTGTCGACATCGAGAAGAAGTTGAGGTCACTGACAGATATTTTCGAGCTCTATTCTTGGAGAAATTTGATCTAATTGTCATCAATTTTGGTATCAAAGCAAAGATACCACCAGTGTGTCTTCTTATGAAGGAGGAGATGTAACCCAAAAGAAGAGGTCAAGGTAGAACAGTTGCAAATGCAAAATTGCAATAGGAGGTTAGGAAACTCCGAGCAAGGATGAATGAAATGGAAATTTCTATAAAGAGAGAGCTTGACATAGGAGATGTCAGCGAAATTGAAGAGACAACATCCTCTGAGGAATAGGAAGAAGAGGAAACAACAGAAGATAAATTGATAAGGGTGGTCACAAAGGTCGGTGCCAGACTAAAGGTAGAGGTATCAATTTATGAAGGTACCCTAAATGTTGATGAATTGATTGATTGGATTAATACTTGGGATAAATATTTTGATTATGAGGATGTAGATGAAGGGAAGAAGGTAAATTATGTAGTGACGAGGCTAAAAGGTCATGTAGCTCTATGGTGGGATGAATTGCAAGCAGACAAAAATCGAAAGGGAAAAACCAAGATTAAGAATTGGGACGAGATGATTGCTAAATTTAAAAGTAAACTCATGGCTAAAGATTACCAGGTGAATTTATTTATACAATTGCAAAATCTCAGACAGAAGGTTGTGACAGTAAAATAATACACAGAGGATTTTTACAGGTTGACTATTAGAGCTGGTCATATTGAGGAAGATGTTGAAAAGGTTGTCATATATATCAATGGCTTGAGGTATGAGATACAAGATGAAATTCGCATTTTGTTCCTGAATACATTTGAAGATGCCTACCAAGCAGCCTTGAAGGCAAAGGAGAATTTGGCTAGAAAACAAATCTAGAAAAGTAGAAGAAGAAGTCTAGCAAGAGGCAAAGGACAATCCAGTAGCAAAGGAAGATTTCAAACTCCAAAAGATGAAGGAGGAATTTCAAGTATTCAGTCACCAAGAGGAGGAGAATCGAGAGGCAGGGTATTTTTCTCAAGAAGCATAGGAAAAGGTAGATAATTAGATGTTACACATGTGGAAGGACAGACCATATGTCATGGGATTGTCTAGAAAATAAATTAGTGAATCAAAGAAGTGTACATGTTGCAGAAGCAAAAGAAGAGAATGGGAATGCAATCACAAAAGAAGAGGCTCCATAGGTAAGGGAATCATTGTTGATGAAAAGAGTTATGATCAAGTCAAAGAAAGAAACTAAAGAACCAGCCCAGAGGAAGAGTTTATTCAAGACTGTAGGCAAGTCAAAAGGAAAGTGTTGCAAGGTTGTCATTGACAATGGTAGCACAAACAATTTGGTTTCCATTGAGATAGTAGAGAAGCTAAGATTGAAGAAGAAAGTGCATCCCACTCCCTACAAAGTGTCATGGTTGCAGAAAGGACATCGGATTTTGGTGAATGAACAAGGTAATGTGGAAATTCAAATTGGTAGCTACAAGGATAAGGTATTATGTGATATAATTCCCATGGATGTCTGCCATGTTTTGTTGGGAAGGTTGTTTAGTTCTAATTGATGATGTCAATCAGAGTTCAATTTAATGTCACCCCGGGAAGGTAAACTTAGAAGCGCTATATAGATCTAGAAAGATTCAACTACCTAAAGGAGGGTTTGATGTAGCAGGAGCCAATACTCTTTTACAAGAGATTGTACTTTGGTTCCTTCTCATGAGGGTTTGATGTAGCAGGAGCCAATACTCTTTTACAAGAGATTGTACTTTGGTTCCTTCTCACTTAAACACCTCTGCAATTTAAACAAATCTACCTACTAAAAACAGAGTGCTTATGTTTGCCTGAGATTCTAATCCCCTTACAAGGACTCAACTCGCAGAATCTCTTACACACATTAAAATATGTTATCTAATTCCTAAGATTCGTTGGAAACTCCAGTCCCCTTACAAGGACTCAACTCATAAAGTCTCGTTCAAATCAATCATACTTGAAATCAAAATCATTGAAAACATATTCCTGATCAAAATTCACAAGCTTACAGCATCTAAATTAAAATAGGTATGCAAGTGAGGCCATGGGGGCCCTCCATAACTCCACAAGCACACCACTTCAAAGGAGACTCAAATGTGGAAGCAACAAAATCAAAGTATGATTCTGTATTTCAAAATGTYCATTACAAACCAACTCTAAGATTACAACTCTCTCTAATTCTAAGATTACAAACTTCAGATTACAAATGGAGGAGATTGTACTCCTATTTATACAATGGGATGAGTAACAAACTCATAAATGTGATCCACTAATCTCTCTTTAGTTCCATACATCTCTCAACCATCTAGACACATAGCCCTCTTTTGTCCTTGATCTTCTCTATGAGATCCATGATATCCTCCATTGTCTTCTCAATAATCTCTCCATAATCTCCTCAAATTCGAATTTGAACATAGAGTGCCACATAAAGGTGTCTTGGAAGCTTCCTTGGAACCTACACATGTCACAAAAACAATCCACTTTCCATATATGAAGTAAAATATATTATTTTTTAATATTTAATCAATAATTTCTCTTAAAAATGCTTAAAAATAAATAATATTTGGAAAATATAAATGAGACCCATTAATGGTGAACAATAGGGAAAATGAAGTGACATGGTGGTGAATAATGAGTGATACAATGGAAGCATAGGTCAAAAATGTATGGTAATGAGTGATATTTGTATGACGTTTTGAAGCCCAAACAAAGACCATGGCAGTACTACAGAAAATCCATTCATGATGGTAGAAGGAACACTTATTCTTAGGAGAAATATGGACACAAGCATGTATTGTTACCTCTACAGGATGAAGGATCCAAAGAAGAAGTTGTTCCCGGTGTGTTTCTAATGAGTGGGAAGGAACTTTTGCAAGAAGTCAAGAGAGAGGAGGTACATTTTTCCTTGATTGGAAAACCCAAGGTAATACTTACAAGTACAAATTTGCATGATTTACCTATATAAGTTAAGGTTATGTTAGATGAGCTTGTTGATATTATAGTTGATGATTTTCCAAATGCATTTCCCCCTATAAGGAGTATTAGCCATCATACTCACCTAATCCCAGGAGCAAGTGTACCTAACAAGGAATCATATAGGATGACACCATAGGAGAATGAAGAGATAAAGAAGAAGATGCAGGAGATTTTGGATAAAATATTGATAAAGGAGATCTTGAGTCCATGTGTTGTTCCAACAATACTCAACCCAAAGAAAGATGGAGGATGGCATATGTGTATTGATTCTAGAGCAATCAACAAGATCACAATAAGGTACATGTGTATTGATGACTTGTTAGACTGTTTGAGTGGTGCTAAGTATTTTTCAAAATTGATTTGAAAAATGGATATCATCAAATAAGGATCAAAGAAGGAGATGAGTAGAAAATTGTTTTCAAAACTAATCATATTAATGAATGAAGTTTTGAAAGAATTTATTGGAAAAATTGTAATAGTATATTTGGATAATATCTTAATATATAGTCAAACAAGAGAAGAACATTTGAGACACCTCAAAATGGTTTTGAGTACCTTACAGAAAAATAAGTTGTTGATCAATTTGAAGAAATGTAGTTTTATGAAGAATGAACTGATATATTTGGGATTTGTGATATCTGAGGATGGTTTAAAGATGGATCCATAAAAGGTTCAAGCAATAATAAGTTGTCCTACTACAAGAAACGTGTTTGAGGTAAGAAGCTTACATGGTTTAGAAAGTTTGTATAGGAATTTTATAAGAAGTTTTGGTCAATTATGTGCTCCAATTTTGGAAACAATCAATGAAAGCAAACAACCACTTAAATGGACATAGGTAGTTTATAGGAACTTCAAATTATTAAAGAAGAAGATTATTGAACAACCTGTTTTAGCTTTGCTACACTTTGGTAAGTTTTTCCAAGTTGAGATTGATGCTAGTGGAACTACAATAGGATTTGTCTAGTGGAACTGCAATAGGAGTTGTCTTAAGCCAAGAATAGAGACCAATTGCATGTTTTAGTGAAAAATTGAATGAGGCTAAACATAAATATTATTCTTATGATAAGGAGTTTTATGCAATTGTTCAAGCACTAAAGAAATGGAAACATTATTTCATGCCCAAGGAATTTGTTCTGTATACTAATAATCATGCATTACAATTCATAAGAATTCAACCAAAATTAAATCAGAGACATGCCAAGTGGGTTGAATTTCTGCAAAATTTCACATGTGTAATTAAGCACAACAGTGGTAAGGCAAATAAATTTGTTGATGCATTGAGTAGGATTAATTTAATTTAATTTTGCAAGAATTTCAAGTTAGCACTTTAGGATTTGATGGACTGAAGGAAAAGTATAAAGAAGATGTAGATTTCAGATATGCTTAAGCATCCTGTGAAAACCTAGTTGCCAACAACAGAAGCCAATGGTTGAGTTACATAATACAAGAAAGCTTATTGTTCAAGAACAGTAAATTGTGTATACCAAGATGTTCCATGAGGGAAAATATGATCAAAGAAAATCATAGTGGAGGACTATCAAGAAATTTTCGACAAGACAAGACCTTTGCTCAGATCAATGATTTTTATTTTTGGCCAGGTATGTAGACTGATGTGAAAATATTTGTGGAGAAATGCACAATTTCCCAACATGCTAAAGGGAGAAGTCAAAATGCAAGTTCGTATCAGCCACTACCTATCACAAATAGGCCATGGGATTCGGTGAGTATGGACTTTATGTTGGGATTTACAGGGACAAAAAGAGGAAATGATTTTGTTTATGTTGTGGTTGATAGATTCTCTAAAATGGCACATTTTATTGCTTATACAAAAACCAATGATGCAACAAATATTGCATATTTGTTCTTTAAAGAGTTGGTAAGATTGCATGGTTTGCTTAATAGCATTGTTTCTAATAGAGACACCATATTTCTGGGACATTTTTCGAGAAATTTATGGAAGAAACTTGGTACTAATCTCAATATTAGCTCACCCTATCACTCACAGACTGATGGGTAAACAGAATTTTGGGAAACATTTTGAGGAGTCTTGAGAATGAGAATCCCAAGCAGGGGTATCAAGTGCTTGCTCAAGGTGAGTCTACATATAATGACTCACCTAATAGAAGCACGAGGATGAGTCCATTTCAAATTTTGTATGGAATGCATCCACGAGGTGTATTTGAATTGAGAAATTTAGGAAAACAAGCATTGAGGTGTGTTGAAGGTGAAGACTTTGCAGTGAGCATGCATGAGCTACAATAAAGAGTCAAGCTGAAATTGCAAGAAAGCAACAAGAAGTACAAACAAAGAGTGGACATGAGAAGAAAACAAGAGGATTTTAAATTTGGTGAATCAGTTATGGAATACTTGAGAAAGGAGAGACTTCCTACATGAACATATAACAAACTAAAGCTTTTGAAGATTGTCCCATGTGAAATTTTGAGAAAAATTTCTTCTAATGCTTAGGAAATAGAACTTCCAAAAGATATTGGAATTTATTTAATCTTTAATGTTGCATATTTGTATCCCTTCAAAGGGATAGAGAACGTTTCAACAAATGAACCTGTAATTGATGAAAATTATACCATTGGATTGAAAGGACAATTTTCTATGACAGTTTGAAAAGATATTGTAACAGTGTTGGATCAGAAAGTGGCCAAGATAACTAGAGGTAAAGACTACTTTCAGTATTTGGTTAAATGGAAGAATCAACCAGTAGAGGATGTTACTTGGATGACAACAACAAAAATTTCCAAGTATGGCACAAGGGTTGAAGATCTCATGAACAATTATTTTCTTCCCCGAGAGTTTGATACAAGAGCATCTGGCAAAAAAAATTGAAATTGACCCAAGGGTCACAAACTTTTACCAAAGGAAGTTGGTTTCCTTAATTTTGTTATTTGTTGTAATAGTTTGATGGATATTTCTAGAAGATATTCTAGATTGAGTAGTTTTGATAGGTGTTGAGTTGTTTATGAATCTGAGGATCGGGAATTCTAAGTTAGAGGGTTTTTTAGGATAGATTGGATTGTTTTTTTTGAGCTATTCGAGCATCATTAGAATTTAAAATTTATTGTAACCAGATATGAAAAGGTTAGCAAGTGTGAAAGAGTGTGAGAGTGTGCATTTTTGCAGAGCTCCAAGAGACCAAAAAGGAACAGAGCATTCTTGTTGTAAATTTATTCCTTCAATATTTGAAATAAGATTAGATTGTGTGGAATTAAGCTTCATGTGTGTTTGTTCAAACAGTGTGCATGAATTGTTTAGTTTAGAGGAGAGAAATTTTGTTTGCGGGTGATTGTGAGCAACGTCAGAATCATCGTTGTGAATCTTGTGATTTTTTGTTGAAGATGAATCGACAATAGAGATTATATCTAGAGAGAAGCCTCATCAGATCTATGGTTCACATCAATTCGGAGTTTAAGCTTGCCGGACCCTACCTGCGTCAGAGTATGTCTATTGGGACTCCCTGTTATCAGAATACTCCGACGAGATTTTGTTTGGAACCGACCATCGGAAGAGAGGTGAGTTGTCATCACTCTGACACCCTGACGATAGAACTTCGATGAGGAATCTAAACCGTCCATCGAAGAGGAGTTTCAACAGTCCATATAGGCAGTAGATCAGACCCGGTACTGTGAGCCATTCGGAGTATTAAACTTCGACCCATCGGAGCACCTCATTCTGATATCATTGGAGCAATCTACCACGACAGCATTTGGAAACTACCCCGATAACACTGTTGCTTGGGAATTTTAGCCCAAAATTTCAATTGTAGACCGGTGCGAGGATCCTGGACACAAATTGAATGGTTTTAGACAACGAGAAGAAGATGAGACCACTGAAAGATCATTTCAAGATTTGTTCTTGGAGAAATTTGACCTAGTTTTCATCAATGATCAACATGGATCTATCACTAATTAGCTATGAAAAAAAATCCCTATTCTCCATAGTTATGTACAAAACACTCCCAAACTCTGGATTGAGAGGAATACACCAAAAAAATGACAAAAAGAGGATATCCAAAATTATGTTGATTTTTTGGCCAATGGTTTCACTCCTAAGATTTATTTTTATATAAATACACCTCTTACCCTTCTATTTTTTTATGTCTAATATGGATCTAACTTTTCTTATGTTTTCTAGTTTGTAGGTATCTTTCTTTTCCACATGCTCTTGGATCACTCATGTTTCTCTCACTTCATCATCCCCTTCTCCTTGAGGGGGTATTGCTAATAATTTCTACAAGTTGAACTCCTATTTTGGATTTTCTTTGGGTTCTTATCTATCATTTTTGGCTTGGTGATTTCATGTTGTCACAGTTGTGGATATCTCCCATTTTGTTTCAAACAAGGCTCCCTTTCAAATTTCTCATTAGAAAATAACTTTAGTGGTTTATGTGGTAGGAGGGACATACTTCCTCTTAGGGCATTCAATATCTATTATTTTCTTAGCTTAGATACTCATGTTGTGTTTGGTTTTCTCTAAGTCTATGACCAAGTCAAATCACCAATGTGAATCTTATACAAATCAATGTTTTTTGTCTCTATCTATTAGTCAATTTGTTGGCTAGATGAACTATGTATTCAAACAAAGTAATTAATTAAAGGAATCGCAATAAAACTGAAACAAACAAAGACTAACCCTACAGAAACCCATCTTGAAAAAATCCCTACTAGAAATGGCTTGATTGGATATTTTATTCTCAACATTAAATTTATAGACTATAAAAAATGCCAAAGAGCCACTACTCTAGTGTCAGATACTTCTATATACACTAAGCAAATTTACATCTACTCTTATTTAGTGTATTACTTCAATGATTCCTTGAAGACAGTTAGTTGAGATAAATATATCCTCTTTCCTACTCTCTCAAGGAAAATATAAATGTTCTAAAGGTCGAGTGGTGGTCCATCCTACTATACAGATGTTGAATGATCTCCTAGTTTTATTCAATGAGCTAGAAATGATATTATTTATCTTCAAATATCAAGAATTAATATATGTGACACACCCCACTACCCGGGTGCCTCCAAAAACTTGTCTACCTGAGACAATTTCAAAATTTTGATACCTTTCTTATGAAATATATTGAACATAATAACATAAATGCAATAACAAGAAACATGTATGACTGAAAGATAAAGCATAATTGTCCATTCACAACAATTAATAAGAGCTAGCATGTCTTAAGCATATGACAAAGATAAACAAAATATACAACAGAATAAAATCGCAAAGAAACACAAAGAGGATTATATTTTAAAAGAGTTTCACCAACTAGTTGCAGATGTTGGACATTCCACCCAACCTTAGACATCGTTCTTCTAGGTCTCAACAACGAGTCACCCCAAGCCAGGGCTATGAATCCAGAAGGACGTGTCCTAGGCCGACTATATTTTTCCCAAACCAATCTGGAAAATCAACTCTCACGGATTCTCAACCATACAACAATCCCAGATTACTAGTTCTCTTTCCCATCAACCTACACAACCCAAGAGTATGAACCCCCTTCACTTCCTTGCATTCCCTCGGGTTGTTCACCTTGATCCAGGACTCTAGTACCACTAGTTAGGAAATCTCAATTCTAGAAACTTCTAGGATTCTCAATTGTAGACAGTCTTGGCATTACTGCCAGTATTCTCATGCACACAGCCATCAAATATTTGTTGAAACAGTGGTAATTCCTATAGACAACAACCATGGATCACTGCCTCCAACAAATCGTCTCCCCATTCCCACAATCATATCCAACATGAGCAAGAAGGAAAGTAATGGTGAATAAGACTCGGGTGGCCAAAACAAACCAACAACCCCAAAAATGAAGCAAAAAAAATCAAGAAACCCCCAAACAACCCACGAGAAGGGTTTAAATATAACTTTCAAGGCATAACATGGCCTCTCCAAGAGACTCACATGACCCTTCCCTTCCTCCCTAAAATTAAGGGTAAAAAATAAAATTATAAAAATTCAAAGGCTCAGACCCTTAGCCCCCCTCTCTCATGGAATCATATCTACCTATAACTCTTGTCCTTGTCCGCCTCATAGCCATCAATGTATTTTATTACTAAAATTGTTCAAACTATTACATTCCCTAGGCTCTTCAACCTTTTCAATTGTTCAAGCACTCTGGCCTCTCATCAATAAACAAAAATACATTATTAATTCAGGGACTCGAAACCCGGGTATTGTTGAGCACACACTTATACTGAGAGGTGGGGGTGAATCAGTGTAAGGATATCATTTTCTTAACATTCATAAACCATAATGAAGCAATTACATAAATGTAACAACTAGAAGACACAATATTTTACGTGGAAACCCTTTCAGGATAAAACCACAAAAACTTATTTTTATAAATTCGTAGGTACCAACCTATTGTTTCAAATGTTTGTAAGTACCAAACTATTGTTACAAATGTTTGTAGACACCAACCTACTAGAGACATCGATCCCCTTTATTTTTTGTAGGCACCGCCCTACTGGATACACTAATCCCCTCTATTGTTTGTAGGCACCGACCTACTAGAGACACCAATCCCCGTAGTTGTTTGTTTTGTAGGCACCAACCTACTTACAAGTTTACAAGTTTTTCATATGCATTTCCATTACTGGTCTGCTTGTTTCTTTTGTCTTTACCAAGTTTTCTCTGCGCTCATTACTTCTTCTTTCACCAGATATTCTCTGCACTCGCTACTTCTTCTTTCTCCAAATCAACTCAGTACTCACTCCTTCTGATTTTGTCAGTTCTACTCGACACTTGCTCCTACTTTTGCCAGATCTGCATGAGACTCACTCCTTCTGCTTTTGTCGTATCTACTCAACGTTCGCTCCTTTTTTCGCAAGATTTATTAGTCGAATCGTCACATACTTCGTTGCTCTCTCATTTTTAAATAATCTTCAATATTTTATCATATTATATTCTCATATGTAAATATTACAGATTCTCTCTTCACCCACACATTGTTTCTCATAATCATCTTCTCATTTTATACTTTACCATTAACTCTACATGAAAAGTCATGTACATTTGAAAAGACACGACCTTCATTAAATAAATAAATAATTTCCCCTTTTTTAATTTACTTTTCAACATACCACGGAGAAAATACCACCATGGGTTTTAAAACCATGTGAAAATACCATGTGCACTTTTACTCCACTTTCACTTTTTAGTTCACTTTTACTTTTTAATCCCTAGTCTAAACATTCTACGTTTTGGCCCTTTTCCAGAAATATAATTCGTTTAATTTTGACCAAAATTTAGTAACAAATTGTCTGATTTGCATATTTGAATGGTTAAGTCTATATATTTCGAGTGCCTCAAGGGTTTTTCAACACGTTGAATCCATTTTTTCATTCATAAACGCAATTTAAAAAAACAAAATATTGTGATTTCGCCCAGATTTATATCGTCAGAGACCAACAAAAAAGGCCAAAATGTAGAACGTTTAGACAACGTTGTTTTTAATCTACTTTCATACAAATTCATGTTTAACCCACTTTCACATAACTTCATATTTAATCCACTTTCATGTAACTTCATTTCTAATCCACTTCCACTTTGTATTTCTTAAAGTCATCTTTCCTTTGAATATTTACCTTTGACATCAATGGCAATAATTAATTCAACAATCTCCCTTTTTTTCATTGATGGCAACCCTGTATTCAAAAACATGTAATCCTCCATAAACGGAAAGAATTATCCCTTGACTGCAACTCTCCCTCTATATGTAATTATCCTCCCCTTGTCTACAACTCTCTCCCTCTCTATAATTCGCACCCTTTGATATCAATATAAAAGGAATACTCCCCCTAAGTTGTGCTTCTTTACTAACGAGATGAGAATGATATCATTCTTAGCTTATGCTTGAAATATGAAAATGTTTCTCTGGGAAGGGGTTTGGTAAAAATATCTCCAACTTGTTCCTTGGTGGAAATGTATTACAGCTTGACACTTTGTTCGGCTACATGTTCTCTTAGGAAGTGGTACTTGATGGGAATATGTTACGTATTTGAGTGCATAACATGATTCTTTGATATGTTGATTGCACTTGTGTTTTCACAGATGATGGAGATTGGTTGATCATATTCTACCTTAATATCCTACAGTGTTTGCTTCATCCAAAGAACTTGTGTGCAACATTACGATGCTGCAATATACTCGGCTTCTACTGTGGATATAGATATTGAAGAATTTTTCTTGCTAAACCAAGACACTAGATTGTTACCCAGAAAGAATGCTCCTCCACTTGAACTTATTATGTCATAACGCTATGTGCCCAATCGGCATTTGTATATGTTGTTAGAGTAGAATCTTCACCTCTTCAGTACCATAAGCCGAAGTCCAAGGTGCCCTTAAGATATTTGAATATCATTTTTACTTCTTGCACATGAATTTATTTTGGTGCGGCTTCAAATTGTGCAACCAGTCCTACTACTTACATGTTTGTCCTTGATGTCGTCACATATAGTAGGCTTCCAATCATTGACTTGTACAATGTTTGATTTTCTTCCGGAGTTTCATCATTTTTTTCTCAATTTACAACCTGTGACCATAGGTATGATAACTGGTGTACAATCTTCCATTATTAATGTCTTCAACATTTCCTTGATGTACTTCATTATTGCACTGAATATGTTTTTTTTGGATTAAGAAAATTGTAATCCAAGAAAGAATGATAGTTCAACGAGTATAGTCATCTCAAATTCATTTTGCATTTCTATTGCAAACTCTTGCCACATTTCTTTGATACTGCC
The DNA here is from genome assembly GCA_009831015.1 of Picea engelmannii. Classification (NCBI taxonomy): domain Eukaryota; kingdom Viridiplantae; phylum Streptophyta; class Pinopsida; order Pinales; family Pinaceae; genus Picea; species Picea engelmannii. The sequence continues at coordinate 14,135 of ML849169.1, forward strand.
TCCAAAAATAATGCCATCTACATAAACCACAACAATCAACTGATTGTTTGCTACTATGTTGTTGTAGATATTATTGTCGACAATTCCTCTTTTGAAGTCTTCTTGTTGTAGATACTTATCAAGTCTTGAATATCAGGCTCTGGGAGCTTGTTTTAGCCCATAAAGTGCTTTCTTCAATTTTCACACATAATCCTTATTTTCTGATAATAAGAATCTTGCTAGTTGTTCAATGTATACTTCTTCCTCTAAATTTTCATTGAGAAATGCAGACTTGTCATCTATTTGATAGATTTTGAAATTCTTGAAACATGCAAATGCCAAAAACACTTTGATAGCTTCTAGTCTAGCAACCAAGGAAAAGGTTTCTTTGAAATCAATACCTTCAACTTGAGCATAGCCTCTACAAACCATTATTTCTTTAATTCTTATTACTTGTCCATCTCCATTCAACTTGTTCCTAAAACTCACTTGGTGTCAATTACATTTTTATTCATCGGTCTTGGAACAAGTTCCCATGTTTCATTCTTCTCAATTTGATTTAACTCTTCTTCCATAGAATCAATCCAATGCTTGTCTTCGTTGGCTTTTGTAAAATTCTTAGGCTATGTTTTAGATAGCAAGGAGAAGTTTACATATTCTGGTGCACTAGCTAGTCTTCTTCTAATTTGAACCCCCATATCTTTATCACCAAGAATTAGATTTTCCAAATGATTATTTCATAAAAATATAGATGGTGTCTTTGTATCTTGGCATTCTATTTCATCTTCTTCATTTTCTTCTTTGCAGCCTAGCTCATCTGCTTAAACATTTACTTGTGTTTTCACCTTTTGGTGCCCTGCTTCATCAACTTTTACATTGGCACTCTCTACGATTTTTCATAATGTTGTATTGTAACATATGTAAGCTTTGCTTCTTGATGAATAACCAAGAAATATACCTTCATCAGCTCTGGAGTCAAATTTTCCCAAATCCTCGTCATCTCTTTATGTAGCATTTGCTTCTAAAAACTTTGAAGTATTTAACGGTTGCTAGTATACCTTTCCATAATTCATAAGGTGTTTTTTTGTTGTTGACTCTGACTTTCCCTCTAATAAAAATGTAAAATGTGGTGTTGACTACTTCTCTCTAAAACTTGTCTGATAGCTTGGCTTCATTCAACATTATTTTTGCCTCTGTGGGAGTACTTTCGTTGTGTCAATGTTCATAATCATACATGTACTAGAGAAGAAGTCCTTGAGGATTATAAGTTGCCTACTAAGGTCATAGGGATTCCTTGCCATAAGAACAATATCATTGGCATAGAGAAGAAGGATGATTACTATACTAGCAAGAGTTGGTCCAACACAACATACGGATTTCAAACAATCTTCTAACTTGTCAATGTAAATGTCAAAAAGGGTAGGGGATAGGAGACAATCTTGCTTGACTCATATATTGCAACTTATTTCTTCTGACCAGCCCACAATGCTCCTAAACATGGCAATAACGTTCTCATACAACCTTACTGCAACGGCTCTAAAACCAGATGGAACTTTTAGTTCTTCTAACCTATTCCAAAGGTTGGTCCTAGGCATAGTGTCAAAAATTTTACTAAAGTCAACAAAACAACAAAGGAGATTGGTTTTATTGTTGTGAAACTCCTCTGCGATGATCCTAAGCATGATAAAGTGGTCCACAATTGAATGATAACCTCTAAAACCAGCATGACCTTTAGCTCTTTTTCTGTGGCTTTCTAGCCATATGCTTATCTTATTTTCCAAAATACTTTTGTATAGCTTGGATAAAGTGGGGCTAATCATAATGGTCCTATACAAAGTGTTATTTTGGTGATATTGGAGGGGGGGAAATGACGTCCTCCCCAACATCACCAAAATAAAGCTTAACGCCCCCCTTCCTGCCACTCAAAGGCAAGGTTGAGTGACTCCTTTGAACAACAGGAGGGGGGATGCCCCCAGCTCTCCTTGCCCCTTTGAAAACCATCACAATGATGGTTTTCTAAGGGGCAATGGGAGCTAGGGGAAGCCCTCCCTCTCGTCGCTCAAAGGAGTGGCTCGACCCCTCCTTTGAGTGGCGGGAAGGGGGGTCGTCAATGCTTTATTTTGGTGATGTTGAGGACTTATCATAAATGTTTTATTCTTTTTTATTATTATTATAAAGTATTTTTTTTTTTTCATTATAAAAGTTTTTTAATGTTTTTAATATAAAGTTCTTTAATGTTATTTTATTATAAAAAATTTAATGATGATGATTAATGTCCACTTAGACCAAATTGGTGGTTACTTGAAATTCTTTAGAATTTGATTTATGTGCCCAAATTTCATCTTTATTATTATCATTATGGTCTATATCCTTAAGAATAGTTTTACCCCCGGTGAGGCGGTGAGGTGTTGGGGAGTAGACAAATATCGGGGGAAGATCTCAATGAACGTGTAGCAAGGACAAGCATGACACGCCACCTCACGCGAGACTTCACACATGAGGGCAACAACACCATCTCCACAGTTGTTAATGATAGCATTAATGGGGAGTGAGGGAAGTACTTGCGCCTCAGTCACCAGCTCCTCTGAGATAGTATACATCAACAATAGATATATCATAGTATCCAATAGGCTTCATATTTTCCTTTACAATGTTTATATAACTAGACGAGTTATAATCCAGAACCTCTCTTAAACTAAATGGATGGAAGACTTATTCCTTTGTTGTCGGTCTAGTTTCTCGAGTGGCAGGGCAACAACAAAGTATTTTTGTACAAATTGTAATGATAGCACAATATAAGTAGTTCTTTGTGCTTACAAAAAAAAATAGCTTTTTGGTTTCAAATTATTGCTCATTTGTCTTTCTTTTTGGCTTCTTTTACCTTTTGAACTTATTTTATTCAATTTGATCTTCTGGAATGAGATCTTCATTTATAAATATTTATGAATATTTTTTTAATGATAAACGTTTTTTTAATGTTTGTATTTTAATTATAAAGTTTTTTAAATGTTTTTTTAATTATAAAGTTATTTAATTTTGTTATATTTGTGTGAATTGTTTTTTATATTTTAAAAATTACTTTTAAGATAGTTGGTCATTTCATTTTATTTCTAATTATGATTTTTTTTGTTTTTTTAATAATTTCATTTTTTAATTATTTAAAAAGAAAATCATGTTTTCTAAAATGTTATAATTTTAAGTCCTAAAAAAAAGAGGGTGCTATTGACAAAAGACCACAATTTATTCAGGGGTTTGTTTTAAGATTTTGGTTCCAAGAGTATGGATTGTGAAGACCACAATTTCAAAAGATTTACAATTTTATCTGTAGAAAAAAGGGGGTTGCTACTTGAAACACCACTTTTCAATTCGGAGGTTGATTTTAAGGTTTTCGTTGAAACAACATTGATTGTTAAGTTCGAAGGTTTCAGCGAAGTTGTAATTTTAACCTCAAAAATAAAAGTGTTGTTGTTAGCGCACTTTTCAATTTGACTGTTGATTTCAAGGTTTTTGTCAACAACATTACAGTGTTATTAAGACCATAGTTGTAAAAGGTAGTAATTCTTCACTTTCACGGCCAAGCCAGTCATCAAATTGGTGTATAAGACCCCCTCCACCCAATGATTTAACTGGTAAAGTCTACAGAGGTATACATACCCTACTCCCCTCTAGATTTGAACTTGTGACTTCTTAAGAGGAAACACATGTTCTTAACCATTAGGCCCACTCAAACTCTATATGTTTGACGTATGTATAAGGTTATATATTGTATTATAGACATATAATATATTGGCTAATCTCTTTAATATTCATCATATTGTAGAAATTTTCAAATCATAAAAAAGTGAATTGATTAAAAAAATTACATCTCATAAAAAGGTACATTGATTAAAAAATTACATCTCGAATCTTGAAAGAAAATATATTCCATATGTTGATTAAATAAGTCAATGATACAGATTTAATTTGAATGCTGCCTCAAATGATGTTTTTGATGTCCATTATAATATAGTTTATCCAATCTAAAATCCCAATTTACTAATTCCCTATACAAAACTTTCACAACCCACATCGACATCCAACTACCCATCAAAATGCAACAAACCCACACAATACAATTAAATAATATGCAAAATTCAAGCATTGCAATGTTTGTCCAAATATTTATTCCCAATCTTTGCAATGTTTGTCCAAATATTTATTTTCAAGTTAATGCAAATCAAACTTGACATAAAATCCCCCAGATGGGGTGTTAGTGCAAGCCAAATGGCGCGAGGGAGTACAAGTAGGCCAACGAGGCAAGGAGCCATGTGATGAGCTCGTGCCAACGCCCATCACCCCGACCCTGCATTAAATCGACCTTACGTCGCTGCAGCGACTTTAATTTTAGTGCACCCGTCCCCATTACGAACTTTTCTATGGCTCTTCCGTCTGTATTTGCTTCTCATTCTCACTCGCGGACCGACTCGCACATCCCTCCGCTGCCCTAACCTAGTTCAGACTGGACTTTCATGGTGCTCACAGCCCCTACCCATCTCCAGGGTCTCTACATTTGCCTGGAGTACTTAGTCTTTTTCTACCTTCAAACGACGAAACTTATGCCGCGTCAAAGATGACAGCCGCGAAGAGGCTCTCCGTGGCATCCTCCCCGGCCCCGGGCCTCTGTCTCTCCCCCTGGTTCGCCCTCCACGATCTCCTCGCCGCCTCTGCAATCCAAGCTAGCACCTCTCGCCTCCTCCACCTCGCATGTCTCTCGATTTGAATGCTTAGCCATTATTGACAGCTCGTCGGGCTCTTCTTCACGATACCTTGTCGTCCCACCGAATTCCAGAACTTTCGAGCCTCCCCATGCACTAGTAGCTGGCTCCTCAAGGCCTCCCATGGGGGCGCCACCTCCTGTTCGAAGGGCCCGAAACAACGCGAACTCGTCTTCCGACTCCATCCTTGACTCGCAGCGGAAAGAAAGTTTTACTATTCTCTATGGTCTGGTCTTCGAACTCCGTTAGGGGATGGAGGACCTCCAATTCCGGCTGCAGATCACGGATGGAAAGATCTCGACCCTCCTTCAGATTCTTTCTTCCTTCCAAGATGCTTTCCCCTCCAACCTAGTAGGCGCGGCTTCAGTAGAGGAACCCCATGTAGAGACCAGCGAAGGAAATGCCCAGACGCAGTGTTCCGCAGAGATCGTTGTGGAGCAGGTCTAGCATGAGGACACGGACGTGGAGAAGGCTACAGGACAGCATGTGCTACAGGAAACCTTGTCAGTCGCCAACAGGGACGAGAGCAACATGGACGCTAACATGCAGTTGGAAAGCAAAGGGACACTCGTCGAAGAGAAGCCTTGGTACGAGGCCATTCTTGCCACCTGGCCATGTTATTTGCCAAGTGTTTGATCCCACAGGAGTTCTTTACTTTTTAATAGTCTTTTCTTTTAGTTGCATTCCAGTCAACTTAGTTCTAGTCTATAAGATTGTTCGACTATCAATGCTAGACTTACCCGACTGGCTGAACTGGTTTCCCCTCTATTGGGGCAGTTTAGTGACTACAGTACGGTTACTATCATGTTTTTGTACCTCTGGTCTGATTTTTTGAAGGCCCTTTATATATAAAACCTCTTACTTACCCAAAAAAAAAAAAAACTTGACATAAAATATTTAATTAAACGCGCAAGTCAATCCACATACCAACTAAATAATCTGCAGAGTTCAAACATTCATTTAACCATCATTCTTTACTTTCCAGGTTTTTTGGGACCAATCTTTGCAATGATTGGTCCAAATCTTTATCATTAACTCATGAGTAGGTTTTTGGGGACCAATCTTTGCAATGATTGGTCCAAATCTTTATCATTAACTCATGAGTAAATGATAAGACGTTGATGCAAATCAAACTTGCCATGACTTATTTAGTTAAACGTCCATCAAACTTGCCACGACTTATTTAGTTAACGTCCAAGTCACCTGACAAAATGGAATAATTTATCAATTAAATTGCAACCAAACATTGTATGACGTTCACCGTCATTGAGGAACGCAAAATGCCGAGTATATAAAGGACCCTCAATGAGCGTATGGATACAATTAAGAAATTGCAAAAAGAGAATCATATTTGAAATCCTCTGTTCAAGGCAACTTAAACTTCCTAAATAGAGACACCAGTACTTCTGTATTTTTCATGCTCAAGGGAATTGAGGTCCAGTCATTTGTATCTGGCATGCAATTTGCAGTACGCAAGGAAAAAAATTGGTTCAGTTCAATCTGTGATTTTAAATGAAGCTCTATGCTAGCCACTTCTTGCAATTTATCAGGACTCGAAAGAAAACCAGAGACTACAGATTCATGGCATAAAAAATAGAAATAGAATAAATATTTCATTATAGTATGAGTTCAACCAAACAATGGTGGTTTTTGGAATTCCATTTAAAGAAATTATATCATCAAATGTTAGGATTTGTAGACATTGGATCAGTCTATATTCATCTTAATCCTGGAACTATCAAGTACTGAAAGGGATCAAATACCTAGAAGTGCATTCCCTTAAGTTGTTGGTTCATAACATTTGATATCAAAACAAACAATTCCTGGTTTTTGCACCTACCAACTATACTCTGTATGATTTTATATATACTTTTTGCTAGTAAAACTCCAAATCAAGTGAGATTTGAAGGGTTGAAAAGAACACACTGAACAACTTCTAGTCCAAATTTCAGAAGCAAAGTCAGAGGAGTCTGAGTAGCAACACATACAAGTCAGTGTTTTGTTCAACCCTAAAACCAGGTTAAACGCAGTGAGGGTCACTAAACGAAGCATATTTGAAGTTTTCGATGTACATTTGAAGTGAGACGAGTGCCATTCCAAAAAGGACACAGCAAGCTATCACAGGTCTGAAAATCGCAGAGGTTAGTGCAAAATTGGAAAAGTTCTCATCTATACAGCTTTGCTCTCCAGATAAGGATAAAAATCTACTTCTTTATGGAAAGTGGCCACTACTGTTGATTGGTAAATCCAAATTAAGTGAGACCTAGCACATTCTGGAAGAAACATATTAGGTCTTACACCGAAATTTCAAACTCAGTGGCCAAAAAAAATTACATCATGTGTCGGTTTGACCTGCGACACACCCAAAGAAAGGCTTTAAAAAGATATTTAACTTAAAATTTGCATCACTTTTGATTGGAAGCGTTGAGGTGATTAAAAGTTGTTGGAAAGAAGAAATAGGAAATAATATATTAATAAAAGGTTTATAGCTATTTAATAATATTTGGAACGCCCAAAGAAAGGCTTAAAAAAGATATTTAACTTAAATTTGCATCACTTTTGATTGGAAGTGTTGAGGTGATTAAAAGTTGTTGGAAAGAAGAAATAGGAAATAATGTATTAATAAAAGGTCTATAGCTATTTTATAACATTTGGAAGATAGTGAAGTTGGATGTTAAGGGTTTTGATAACACCCCAACATTATTTAAGGAAAAAATTGCAATACCCTTTTTGGAAAAATAAAAATGAGATTGATCCAATAAATTGATTTAATAGTGTAAAGAAAAATTGTAAAATAAATGGCAATATCCTATTTGGGGAAAATAGAAATGAGATTGATCCAATAAAATGATATGTGATCTGATAGTGTGAAGAAAAATTGTAAAAGTCTCAAAAATAAAAATGAAATTGATCCAATAAAGATCTGATAGTGTAAAGAAAAATTGTAAAAGTCTCAAAAATAAAAATGAAATTGATACAATAAAATGATCTAATAGTGTAAAGAACAATTGTAAAACACATTGGTATTCAAGTACTTTTTTGTAAAGAAAATTTGTAAAAGCCCAAAAAAAAATGAAATTGATCCAATAAAATGATCTAATAGTGTAAAGAAAAATTGTAAAACACATTGGTATTCAAGTACTTTTTGGGAGGTCAAGGTTAGGATCGGTAGAATACTTTTGATAAGGACCCCAACGTTGGGATCGGTAGAATACTCTTGATAAGGACCCCATATGGTCCAGTGGTAAGAATTTCAAAAACTGGGAAATGGATTATGAGGATATGCAGAAAACCATGAAGAGATTGGAGGAATATAAAGAACTTTCCAAATTGTAGAAAGATAATGAAGAACTAAAAAAAGAGTTCACTAAGAAGGAAAATGAGTTTTCTAAGATGCAAGGCTTTAATAGAGAACTCATTAAAGTGGTGAAAACCATGAAGAGATTGAAGGAATATAAAGAACTTTTCAAGAAAGAAAGAAAATGAAGAACTAAAAAAGAGTTCACTAGAAGGAAAATGAGTTTTCTAAGATGCAAGACCTTAATAAAGAACTCATTAAGGTGGTTAAGAACTTGAAGCAAACCAGGAAAAATGATAATGGGAAGAAAGGAAAATGATAAATCAAATGAAGAATTCAAAAAGAAGGATAAAGATATCTACAAATTACAAAACCATAATCAAACATTACTTAACAGAAAGAAGAAAATACGAATTGTAAAAATCAAGAGAACATAAAGATCTTAAATGAAGCGACTACCAAAAGAGTTGAAGAGGAAGGATTGGATCGCTCTCGATGCCTGATAGATCCAAGGTTAAGATGGATATATGCTGGTATTATTATTTGTAAAAATAAAATAAAAATAATAATATTTTTAGCCTACATATGGCATGTAAGCATTACAGACACGACACATCTCCACCAATTGGGTCTAACTTGAGTAGTTCAGAGAAGTTATCCTCCCCACCTAGGTTCAAATCCTACTTGTGACATGTTTGCCCCTCGTTGGCCAAATGGCACTAGCAAGATACCAACAATCTGACTCTCACTTAATTGCTTCAAAGAGGTACAAGAGTTTCCAAACATTTTACCCAAAGGGGTTAACTCAATGGATTGTCGCTAATGTTGTTGCGCATTTGGCTAGTTTCGTGCCAGCAATTGCCTAATTTGAATCCCCATGGGTGAACCACACTAGCCTATGTCAATAGGTTTACTAGGAAAGCCATCCACAAATGTGAGGAAGCATCCCGTTGGCTTCCCCACAAGGTTTTCCTTGCAAGAAAAAGAGGTGACACATCTTGCGCTGTAGAAAGCAACTCTCAACAGTCAACACAACAAATTTAAAAAAATTGTAGACATGTGCCACATAAGCATTTACAAATGTTACAATGTAACTGGGCTGTAAAAAGCCCCTCTTGGTACTAACATCTACCTGGGCTGTAGAAAGCCCCTCTGAAATTTTAAATTGTTTTAACCTACATGTGCCGTGTAAGCATTCCAGATGTGGCATATCTACATGAAGCTGTAAAAAGCACCTCTCTGCACAACGGTCTTACAAACATCGAGTCAGCAGCTCATTTATTAAAAAAGGAGCACAAATTATTCTTCAAACCAAACTTCATTTTATCAGTGATCAGCTAAGTTCTTTCTCCGTGAATAAATATGACTCTACACTGTACAGACATTACATACCATTCCAACATTTAACTTCTCCTAGAAATAAATGTTAACCGCTATTGTTATGAAATTGAATAAGTCCATGAAGAAAACAATGCACGTGATTCGAAACTTTTCAACGTGATATCCATATACATGAAATATGTGAAAATAGAAATCATAGAAAACCAAAACAAGTACACCCTTGTCAGCCAGTATTAATAAATAATGCTAGAAATGCAAACAAAACACGGAAGTTATAAGAACTATTACAAACAAATGATCTGTTGCTTGGATCCGACTCAAGTGACCTCGAGGTTACGGTACAAGTTTCCTCATAAGGAATGAAAGAATGGGAAATCAAAAAGAACGTAAAATGTGAAGTACATATTCCCAACTCATGGAGAAACCTGGAGGGTGGAATACTATCGCTGCTTAATCTTGGAATGCAATCTCTTCAAGTACTGCACTTACAGTATTCCATTGCACATTTCTAACCCAACTCTGAACAAAATTTTACAGAGGTCTGCAAGATGAATGGTCATCAGGTCTGAGGCTCAGATGCTGGAATTGCTGGTTTTGGAGTTAGTAACGGTTGAAGTGCTTTCACAACTATACTCATATTAGGACGGAAATCCGCCTCGTACTGCACACATAATGCTGCGACTGCAGCTAACTGCCATCAAACAAAAAATTGAGTGGATTAGACCATAAAACACATATGATCCAATTGAGTGCCAACTACGCAACATACATAAGACAGGCATTTTCTCTCATAGCTTTTAGCAATCTACTTGGATTAAACATTTTCTGCATAGACAATGAAAGGATCTTGGCACCTTGGCTACAGCCTTGGGAGGATACTCTCCCTTGAGTTTTGGATCTACGCACTGCTTTACTTTATCTTCACTCAATCTTGGAGTTGCCTGCATACAAGACAAAAATGAGGATATGCAAAGAAATGTTACAAAATCTAAGCATGACAGGAAAATCAGAACCAAAAGTTGAGGGCTTTACCCAAGTAACAAGACTTTGTTGTCCCCGAGGCATTGTGTGATCTACAGGTTTTCTACCTGTCAGGAGTTCAAGTAGAACCACCCCAAAGCTATATACATCACTTTTTTGAGTCAATTGTCCAGTCATGGCATACCTAAGTAAGCATCAGCCAATAATATTAATAAGAAGATTTCTACATGAAATCTCAAATATCATAAAAAGTGAAGAAACGAAAAAACAGAAGCAGCCAATATGAGTTATCCAGAAACACTACCCTCAAGGACCAAACTCTGACACTCAAAATAATACTACCTAGTGGATAAGCAAGGTAACTTTTAGAAAACTAACAAATACAAATTATGCTGAATTTGACTTTAGTATGCAAAAACAGTGCAGAGAAACCGTTATAGAATGTATAGAAGAGAGTGAAACTGAAGAAATTAAAGTTTAAACAGATTTCACAAAAGTAAGCTGCATCTTAACTCAGGGTTATAGGTATATCATATCCGAGCTTGCAAGGTAATTTTGTGTCCCGATTATTTCGAGTTTTTCTGCAATCCTTGTGACTGTTCTTCATACCAAAAATTTGCCTTTAACACTGTTTGATTGAATTTATAGATATTTTAGTCTGTTTAGTTATGGTGCATCTCTGTTTTCATGAAAATTTCAAATTCAAGTTGATTGGTCAACTTAACTCAAAATGTACAATGAAAAAAGTGAGCTAAAATAAATAGTTGATACCTAAACAGTCTTCTTGTTGGTGTTGAATAAGTGTGCACGATCATAAATTCACAAGAAAAAACTCATCCAAGTCCAAATTTTAAAAATTAGTTGCCTCTTATCAACTGTGTAGTCCAGGTATCTTGACAACTTCCTATCATTTGGAAGGTAAAAGTGTTTTGTTGTTAGGTACCTACCGCCTAAATTTCATTGATGGTATCTTTCAACAAATCAAGATGATGTTGAGGAGGTGGATTGGTATACCAAAACAGTGTTACCGAAAGCACCCTCTCAGGGTCTTCTCCTCCCCCCAGAACCGCGCTCTAAACAGGATCGTCCAGGGAGCATGCTCCAGGGCTCCCTGCCACTGTGGGGAGCATGGCACTCCCTGGAACACTCCCAGAACAGGGAGTGCGCTCCCCAGGCACTCCCTGGACACATTGAACCATGACTGGTTTTTAGTAGGTTTGACAAAAAACGCTGGAAATCAATGGTTTTTATCTTTCCTTTTTATCCTTTTACTTAAATTTTTAACATTATCATTAATTGTTTCAGGATGTTTGAGAGTGGTTCCAATCTCTTCGGACTTCATATGGAGAAAGTAGAATTTCATGTCCCATTTAAAATTCCGCAAACTTAACAGTTTTCAGGATTTCAGGATTGATGGGATTGCAACAATTTCATTGGATTTTATCACGTATGAGGGTATGTGATTGGCATTTAATCAAGAGAACCAATCCCTTTATGTAGCCCAATGTTGGTGGTGTTGATTGTTGAACTCCTTTGTCATGGTCTTAGCAAAAATATACTCTTCACTCAAACCAAAATCACTGATTAGGCATGTTAAGCTTTTCTACCATATTTTAAGGCTTGGATTAGAAAGTTTCATCAAAATTGGGTGGTGTTGACTGATGTCCCTAGAGGATCAAGGTAGAGGCAAAGGATAGACAAAAGGCAAAAGATGAAGGATGATACTAATAATGAGGATCACAATATAAGCGATGGTGGAACATTGCTTGTCATTTATGCTTGTCATTTAAATGTTCTTGCTTGTTTATTCATCATAATGCTTTCTTCCAAAGTTTCAATATAATCATTAATGTACTATGGATGGCATTTCTAACTTCATAATAATGTAGTATTCATATACAGTTAGCACAAATATGCATGTTTTCATATATTATGCAACTAATTTGATATGTTGCATGTTTTTTTAACATAAATGCAATATATATATAACGCTTCCAGGATGCTCTGCTACCGAGGTTTTTTGGGAAATGGTGCTCCCGCTCCACTCCACGCTCTGGCAACCTTCTACCAGAAATCAATGTAAAGTTGTCCAACCAATTTCAATTGACAGGTTCTGTACAGATGGGTGCCAAAATATACTTTGTTTTAACTTTTAAATGTCAAATAGGCATTCTCTATATTTCCTACATAGATTTCTTGGATTTCCTCAATAATCCCTTTTCTACAATGGCTCTCATTTTTACACCAAGTGGGTGACACCAGGATAAATGGGGTAGTGGGTGCAATATAAATAGATAAGACGCTGAAGTTTGTAAATTGATTGAATCCACAGAATCATCCTGCTTTTGTAAAATGGAAGAGAAATGTAATGCCATATAAAATGGAAGAGAAATGCAATGCCATATAAGATGAAAATATTTTGTTTAGGTTTGTTTCAATTCACACCAAGACCGATGTATATACAAACTTTCGCAAATCAAAGCCCATTGAATACAAGCAACTGGCTAAACAGTTTGAATATGATGACATAAAGGTGCTCATGGTGCAGTTCCAATTTGATTCGAGGGAAATTGGAACTAGGAGCATGGAAGTTTGAACCCTTGTCTTTAGGGCATCTAGCCTAAACCGCATTAAAGCACCAACAGTTGTGCTTAAGCCTTAAAGTAGGGTCATAGGGATGGTTTCATTGTGTCAAAAAGACATTTATTGGTAGGCACAAGACAATATACCTGCAGGTAAAGAGGTTATAAACCTTTAGAAAGCCAAATTTGTTCCATCATTCATGTTTTAGCCCCAGCTTTATGTGGCTTCCTCATGCTTAACAATTTAATCATATTGCAAATAAGTTTTCGGAAGTTTTATTAAATTTTTCTTATCATGTTAGCTTCAGGTGGCTTCCTAATGTTTAGCAATTTAATCATATTGCAAATAATTTTTGGAAGTTTTCATTATGTCTGAAGTTCTCATCATCTTCCTATTTCCATTTAACCAAGCCTTTCACTTGCATAGCAGAGAAGATAACGTGTTTAAAATTTACAGGAAGGATCTTGTCACTACTTGCTTGGGATGAATGAATACCATTCAGCCACAAGGCTTTGCTAAGTTGCTATTAGCAGATTTGTGACCTGGCACAGTCACAAGGGCATCAGAAAGCATATGTTGTTAAAAGTCTACAAAACAATATGGGTGATCCTCTGGAATCTGACCTCCTCCTGACCTTCACTTGTGTCAAGCATTATAACATGCCATGGCCTTTGGAATAAGACCATCCTTGGTGCAATACTCTCTCCTTTTGGGTAGAGAAAAATAGAGAAGGGGGACAATTTAAAATCATTAGTATGCACCTCTTCTGCCTCCACAAAATGAAAAATGCATCGAACAAAAAGAGTTACAACAATCTAACAACAGGATTAGAAGGAAAATCCCATCAGCCAGAAACTTTAGCATATGAGCCTGGTGCCTCAATAGGAAGGGTTGTGGCTTGTATGATTGAGTGAAATGGTATTTTTGCTGCCAACAATGCCATTAAAATAATAAAATTCCATATCAAATAGCATCAAACAGCTATTATTCTGAGGGTGATTTTGACCAAACAATAAGAAAGAAAATTACTCTGGAGCGTGATAGCCAAAGGTTCCCAGGACACGTGTTGAATGCAGGCGAGCAGCCATGTCTGGAGCTTGATTTGAAAGATTGAAATCTGCAATTTTTGCTTTGAAGTCATCAAAAAGCAAAACATTGCTAGACCTAATATCACGATGAATAATATGGGGCTGGGCTTTCTCATGAAGGTATTCGAGACCCTTTGCTGCACCAACAGCAATTTTCACCCTTTGCATCCAATCTAGAACTGGACCTGGTTGAGCCCCTTGCACTCCTTTCCGTCCTGCGTGTAAATCAAGTTTAGTCTCATATTACGAGAAGGTAAAAATTAACTGATAAATTTCGATTATTGATTTCTGACCAAAAAAATTCATATATTATAGTGATACCATGTAAAATGTCATGTAAAGAGCCCATTGTTGCAAACTCGTAAGCCAATACACGGAGAGTTCCCTCAACACAGTAGCCCACCAGCTCAACTATATGATCGTGCTTCAGCCTTGAGACCATTGAAACCTAAATACCAAGACAGTGTCCAAAGAAGCACATATGGAATTTGAGATACAAAGCCAAAGCAGAGTTGCAAAATAGAAATTAAAAAAAACACATCAGGTTATCTCTAAACTGTTATTAAAACAAATATTACTTTTATAATATTTCAAAATTACTGAATGCTACAAATACTTGATAAACAGCATTGTTAGAACTGTGTCCTGCCATTTGCAGGCCATTTTTTAAAATATAATACCTGAGCTAAAAATTCGGCATTTGCCTCTGGCTGGTTGCTGACATCCAATTTCTTAATTGCTGCAGGTTGACCATCACTTAACGTTGCATAGTAAACTCTTCCATAGGACCCTTCCCCAATCAAAGCCTTTGGCCCAAAGTTATCTGTTGCTTCCTTCAGTTCATCTAATGACAAAGAAGGTGCTTCAATAGGTGGTACTTTCTGTGGTGGACCACTCTTTGCACCCTCAGACGCCTTATAGTCTCCCTGGAACCCTGGTACACAAAGCAGCTAAAAACTATGAAACATGTTCTCCTGGAGTACTATACACTCGAAAAAATTTAGAGCACTGCAGTTAATATGAAACATTGCAACCAATAAAGAAAAAGATCAGACCAGTACTAAAGTAGCATTAGAGTTTTTAAACTGCTGTGTGATTTATTTCAGATTTCGGTGCTCGTGTGTTGGACATACTAGTAAGCTGTCGCACCAAAACCATGGTTCACGGTTGTCAAATAGATACTTAAAAGGTAGACAATTGGCCATGAACACAGATTATGTAAAAGCACAAATGTTACGGTAACACACAAGCACTGAAATCAAAAGATCGCATGACTTCATCAATCAGGTAGATAGGAATATGTGACAATAGACACAGCTCGAATGATTTTAAAATGGTCTGTACTCGCGGGATGGTATAGGATTATAGAGAGCAAAAATGAAACCTGCCAGTCAAAACAGTAGGTAGCTCATAATCAAATAATATTGGCTCAAAAGAAGAGTGAAAATAAAACCAGAATCCCTGAAAACTACATAAACCTTCCTCTAAAGTTGTAATGGAGATTGAAACTGAGTTGCATAAGAAATGAAAATTTGTTAAGTACAACCCACCCAAAGTTACAAGTTTAAAATGATAATGAGTCGGTGCATACTTAAAAGAAAGAAACAATGAAAACATCATTCAAAAATTGCAGGAATTATAATGAAGCTCCTATTCAACTCAGTCTATTTACTTCTTTATACATGCATTATAAAGAGAGACGGAGGTGATGCACAATAAACATAGACAATGCCTCCACTCATGACGATAACCTAAATCAAGATAAACAGGCCTCTTTGTACACAGAGCATCATGTACACAACAGTTGAGGAACAACCATTCACTCAACTAATTTGGACTTCCTTATTGGGACTTCCTATTAAGCTCTTCATTAACACCTCAGGACTAAACTCAACCCACTTCATAAAGTAAAAGTACATCAATGCATAATAACAAGAAGGATTTCATAATAAGACTTCCATCAACCATGTCATTAAAAACAAACTATGAAGAAGTGGCCTACTTGGAGCTAACAAACTTCCCAACTCTGGCCTCAATTAGAGAAATGGGGTCAACAGTGGCTTGTCTATACAATGACATGCCTGTGCTTTCCCTCATGCATGCAAAAACAGGTGGGGCCAGGTGCAAGCCTTGGCAAAACTTTGGTGGAATAGATACCCCTCACTCGTGGCTTCTTAGCTGAACAAGACTTACGTAGTGTGGCAGATGTCACAGATTATGTGAATAGTGGAAGATGTCACTGGTACTTTAAAGCAATTTCAAGGTTAGAATAGCAAAAAAGCTTCCTAAATCTACAGACTCTTTGAAGATGTCACAATTATCCCAATTCCAGGTGAAAATTTCCACAAAAGATCATCTGCTGTTGTATGTTCATGAATGAGATAATACATAATGCTCAGATATATAGATTCTGCAGTAAAGCAATATACTGTATCCCAAAAGATTTCGCAGCTACAAGTTCCCACAAAAGGGAAATCCTTTAATTATACTTTGTACATCTTATAACTAGANTGTTCATGAATGAGATAATACATAATGCTCAGATATATAGATTCTGCAGTAAAGCAATATACTGTATCCCAAAAGATTTCGCAGCTACAAGTTCCCACAAAAGGGAAATCCTTTAATTATACTTTGTACATCTTATAACTAGACGCTCTTAATTATCTCTAGCACAGAACTATAATACTACCCATACTAACCTGTTCTACTAAAACAAGATTTTCACCCTGGATTCCAGCTTCAAAATCTTAACAATAATGATAATATTGCTTATTGAAGATGTAGATTTTACAAGTCTACACTTATGAATGCAAATTAACTTTCAATTATGTCCCCGGGACTTTCCTGGTCCAATCAACACTGTTTGCAGCATTTCCTCAAGGTCTTCTTGCAATGGCACTCCTTAAGTAAACCAGTTGCAGCTTCCTTCAGCAAAGATACAATCTCATTGCCCCATTGAAGAATATAATACCAAGGAGTCAGGACCTTAACAAAGAAGAATGACAAAACCAGGAATGATGGGGGAAGAAAAGCCATGACCAATCATGAGTGAATTTGTTCTCAACATTTATTGCAAGAATTGGAACAGGAATTTGTGGTCGAGGGGCCAAGTGTAAAATTTATCAAACACAGGTCTCAAGTTCCATCCTCACTAGCAACAGTGAAGCTCTTGCAATAGAAGTTAAGCTACCATTTGATTGTTGTGCCTGGAAACCTACTACCAGCTACTACTACCGATGCCTAGTAATAAATACATGTTAAGTTTGCAACAACAATTAGGTGGGGTTGGCAGGCCTCCAATAATGCAAAGAAATTTTTGGCTTTGATCCAAGACTTGAAGCTAAGTTTGATGATTAGAGATACTTTCTAGAATCTATCCTTATACAGCCCCAAACTTCCTCCTCCTATATAATTTGCCACTGCATTGTCTCTCAACATTCTTCCCATGTTTTCCTACTTCAATTGAATAAAGATTTTCAAATAGACATACTTTCTTCATGTTTGGCTAGTGATTTTTAATTCCAAATAGAACAATTTTTTGAAAAAGCTTACCATTTATTCTGTTGTCTTTTGAGAATAGTAGAATCCAAATTTGTAATTACTTTATTTTGTTGAAAGGGCATCATATATTAAAAATCCATTTGCATGTATCTCAAGATCAACATATCCCAATGCCATTGAACGATCCCCTAGAGCCCCCAACCAACATATGCAAGGAGAGCTAGCATATCCACCTTGGCCCCAAGGGAAATTGAATCTATATCTTTCTGAAAAAAGGCCATTCTAGCGTAAGATCTAAGTAGCCAATTATGTTCTGCAGGTAGAAACCACTAAGAGGTTTAAAAGCCATACTTGTATCATTAAAAGTTGCATGACAACGACAATTCCAAAAGAAGGAAATGTGGGTCAATATGATATAATCGAATCGCACATACTAGGGTTGATATGATCGAATCCCACATACTCATCCCAGCCTAGAAAGTCATCCAGTTGTCCCCAAAAAACAACCTCTTCCCAATGAAGTGGAGAAACAAAACATCCTGGCAACTTTGCAGTTCCAGATGATGTGTTTCACTGTTTTTGGCTTGCGGTAAACTACACAACAACTATTTGTAAGCCCAATATGATGAATTCAATCCTAGAATGTTAAATTGTTAAGAAGAAGAAGCCATCCAAGGACACGAGAATTAAAAGAATCTCACTGCTAGATAACTTGGCACATTCCATTTCTTACTGGGACAATATGCTATTGATCGTGTTGGCCTTATCTTATCATACAGTTCCTTTGCTTGATAATTTATAAATGGCTTCCCACAAGACCATTTCCAATCCTTCCAAATAGGCCCACACATTTCCAATCCTTACTTGGAAGTTGGACCTTGTCCAAAAAATCACCCCATGTATGAAAACCTTTCTTTGCTAGTCAGTTAGCTGCAAAGGAGGGAAGTAACCCTAGTTGTCCCCTGCCAACAAAACATTTCCATGTGTGCTAAATCCTCTTAAAACATATCAATCAGAAATGTTAAGAATACTCATTTGTTGTATGCCAATTTATTCAATTTGAATGCTATTTCAATATCTTGTTCCATTAATCTTGTTAAGACATGTTCACATTTCAATAAATTTGGGCACCTATATGACAACCATTGGTCATGGATTGAATTATGCAGTATCACCAAATGCCCCGTGATAGTTATAATCATCACAATCAATAGTACCAATGAACCTAGGAAGTTTCATCTTGACATTATAATTCTTACCCTAACTGGATCACTTGGACAACTCTAATACCATTGCCATTGTTGACATGTTCATAAGTGAACTATAAGATAGCACTTAGGTACCTAGTAATCAACGACCTTCACTATTCTACTAGTCAAGAACAACTTTCCTACACTACAACTCCAGACAA
>ML849172.1:8451-21161 GCA_009831015.1 Picea engelmannii
TGAGTGAAAGATTGGCCCAAATAATTCAGTATATATCATAACATTGTTTCTATGCAGGTTGCTATCAGATGTTTGTTATGAAGACTGTATGATAGTAGATGAGGACTACTGTGGTAGTTATGTTCCACTGTTCGCAACCATACATTGTTGATCAAGTACTTGTGTGTTACTTGGTGTGGTAGTGAACCACTGGATTGTAGTTATGTACTACTATGGATAGACACAGTTGTGCTCCATTTCTGTTCTAACCGCCTTGAAGACTATTAGCAGTTTATTGAAAATAATCACCATCCAGACAAATGATGAACACATATTTTCTAGAAGAAAATTGGTTCAGAGCATTTACTCCTCTAGATTATAAGAGTGGATCTTGTATCACTCTATGTGTGAGTGACTTATCAAACATCATGTGTAATTACTCAGATGAAGTATGGTTCCGAGAGATGATGCAGCCGATGGTGATGGTGATGCTCATGATCTAGTCATGAGATAATCTAGACGACTATATCGATGCTACCAGGTAAATGGTATGTTTTTGTGCTCAAGTCCATTACTTGTAATACCTCCCTAGCTAGGAGGGAGTGTTAATATTATGGTAGTTGTGGGAGGTATTTACCTCCACGTGTGAACCTGATGAGAATAGAAGACTCCAGAAAGCAAGAGAAAACCCTAATGAGTTGGCTAATAACCCTAGAAGTCTTGTCGGCTCAAGAAGATAATTCATATTAGGTTATTATCCTCCAAGAGAAGAAGTCGGCCCCAGTAAATCTGGCAAAACCAGTATAAATAAAGGGCTCCAGTTCGCATTTGACAACATATCATAATTGCAGTTCCCAGTTTGGTGCGCACTGTAGTTCCCAGATTGGTGCGCACGGGTGGAGGAAAGCTGCAGGTGCAGCTGCTGCAGCGAGCAGTTTGGGTGTTGGCTTGGACTATCTCTTGTCTAGGGTTTGGACAATCTGATCAGCTATTGCCAGTACGCTATCCTTGGAGGAAGTTGCACTACACCTTCTTTGGCTATCTATCCTAGGGTTTGCTTCCAGAGTAATTCTTAGTCAAGGTTAAGGTGCTTGGAGGGTGGCTTCGGCCTATGGTTGGGTGACGAGAGTATCGTCAATGGTAAAATGAGCACACATTCTTCTATATTCTAACAATGAGCTAGTACAAAACACATTATAATCTTAAGAAGGAGGATCGAGGGTGTTGTTGTTGTGAAATATGTCCTTGAAGTGTGTGCTAAAAAAACTTATTTTTATGCATTCACACACACCAAAAAATCCGCTTTTAGACAACATGTAAGTTTTAAACCTGTGAAGTAAAGCAATGCATACATATTCTTAAGCAAAACAAAAATTAATCAATGGCTCATACACATAGTACACATAGATTTACGCTGGAAACCCTTAACCGGGAGAAAACCATCCTTCCTTGGTGCCACACCTTTCAACTCTTCATTGTATTAATTTCACCATTCACCATAAAAAATATACAATGTTTTAGGTATTTCGTAGCTACCAAAACCCTAATCCCTTAATTTGGGATTAATTTAGAAAACCGCTAAAAATAGAAAAATCTGCTAAAATAGAAAAAATCGCCCAAAACAAATTTTGGGGTGCTTGCCTGGAGCCGAACGCTGCGCGTAACTAGGGGGGCCCAAACCTGGTCCCCCCTGGGACCCCCCAGGAAAGCGCCAGACACACACAACATAAAGAGCAAGGGAAGTTGGGATCATCAGACGCAGTTTTTGAATCTGACAGTCCCACACACACACATGCAAAGAATATAACACATACCCAACATTCTCCCACTTGTTGTTTCCTTTGCATACATGGGTTCACATGATTACATGGTCAACAATCTAGGGCAGCAATGCCCATTGCTACTTTACACTAGGAGAACTTCTCTGTGCTCACAGACTTTGTCAATGAATCTACAACATTCTTCAAAGTGTTAACCTTTTCCAACAACACCTTCTTTTCTTCAACAATGTCTCTCACAAAGTGATACTAAACATCAATATGCTTTGTCTTCAAATGATAAGAAGGTTTCTTTGCCACGAATATCACACTTTGACTGTCACACTCTAATCTCACTTCTTTTTGTACCAACCCAATACCTGAACACAATCTCTGTAACCATACTACTTCCTTGCTTGTATGAGTGACTACCATGTATTCAACTTCTGTAGTTGAGAGGGCCACTACAACCTGTCTTTTGCTCATCCAACTGATTTCTCCTCCAAATAGGTTAAACACATACCCACTTGTGAATCTTCTGCGATCTAGATCACCAACCCAGTCTGCATCAACAAACCCATGTATATCCACCACTCAGTCCAATCCTGGTCYTCCTTGGTAGCACAATCCATAATTGGTAGTGCCATACAAATAACTRAAKACCCTCTTTACTGATGTCCAATGCTCCTTCCATGGTTTTGGCATATACCTTCTCAAAACTCCCATTGCATGTGCAATGTACGGTCTAGTACAAACCATTGCATACATCAAACTTCCAACTGCACTAGAATACAGAGCATGGGACATGTCCTCTTCTTCTTCCCGTGTCTTGGAATACTGATATGTAGATAACTTTACACCTATAGGAATAGGAACCTTGACCGGTTTAACTTCCATGCATATTAAATCTCTGCAATATAGTCTCAACATATTTTCTCTGATTCAATAGAGTTTCTTGTTTGCACAATCTCTTTTAATCTCCATTCCCAGAATGAATTTAGTGTTGATGATTGCATCTATGTGAGACATTCTCCAGCTTACAAACTTGTGAGATGTGGATCATTGCATCTATGTGAGTCTTTCTCTCAGTTTACAAACCTGAGAGAAATCCCCTAAGAATGGTACATGGTTCCTCCCTGAGAAAGAGCTAGGAATGTAGAGATGACCTCCTCCATTAAGAGATTTGAGAAGAACTCCAGATGATTATCTAGTGGGAAAGGCGATTTGTTGAGTTAGACATACCTATGGCTGAGCACAAGGTGAATGTGTGAAATCCCAAAGTGTTGGGTGCATCGTCATGTGAACATAAATGAAGATTATGTATTAGCCTCCTCTGAGCAACAGAGTTGACAAGAAGACTCCATATGATTCTCCTGTGCGAGGCAATGAGAAAGAAGATCCATAGAGGGGATGTGCTTGTGGATGAGCATTGGTGAACATGTGATGCAGGAGCATCCACATTTTGATCAAGCGAGCCAGCACGCGGAGGCAAAGGAACAGTTGGACAACGCCAGCACATACGATTTTTGAACCACTTTGGAGATTTGTTGCGCCGTCATTTAAATGAAGGCATTCAAAGCCGGGCGCACTTGTAATATATTATAGATAGGAAGGCATTTAATAGTTTAATGGTGGTAGATAGAAATTAACTATAGATTAGATAGTTTTAGCTTCCGAGAGGGAAAACGGAGTATAGACACCCTCCCTTGGATGATTGTATCAAGAGAGCATTTAGATTATGCAGCATTAAGATAGAAAGCGGAAGAGCAGAGTAGAGAGCTTGTGAAGAACCTCCATGTACAGACATTGAATTAATAGGAAAGACTTTGATTCAATTCCATGGACGTGTTTGATCTCTGCGTGTTGTTGATATTATGCTTATGCATGTTTGCTTCCTTTATGATTATCTTTTATATGCTGCATATGTGATTTGCGTATCAGGTTAGAAACCTGAGAGAATGAGGGAATGAGTTCCAATTGTTTCTCTGCTGGAGCCAGGAGATTCCTGCATAGAGTGTAGTCGAATCCCTCTGAATAGAGTGCGTCGAGGAGGCTAACCGTTGAACTTTTGTTCTCGGTTTGCCCAGAGTTGAGTTGGGTTATTCGAACCGTGCAGGTGAGTGAAGGTCGAATGGAAGTCTTAGCGCCGAGTCTGAGGGACCGAGGACTGGACCACGTTAGCAGGATTGCACAGGTCTAGACGGTTTCAACGCTTTGAGAGATGTTGGAAGTCGAGCACAGGAAGAACGTGAGAAATCTCTGAAGGAGTCAGAGAAAGACAAAGCTCAGGAGGGATAGTTCCTTGCAAGCATCTCAGGAACAAGCCCGGGAGAGATTGAACCAAGGAAAAGATTGGAAGCCGGAGGATTCTCAAGAGGAAGAGAATCGACGACGTGTGATCCAAGTGAAGTTTTGTGAAACCCCAAGGACCGTCAGATCGAGGAGGAGTTGCGCAGGGGATAACCCACAGGCACAGACGGGGAAGGATAAAGGTCCATCGGGTTTCGGAGGTTCGGATTTTGGGAGTTGACGAGGTAAGAGTTTACACCTCGAGAAATCGCGAGTTGCGATTCCCCGAATCGATTTGAGCCGTTGATCGGAGAGGGTACACATGGCGCAGGATCCTGAGGAGTCGGGATTCGCGGTTTTGTAAGGGCCGTGGCCTTGTGCATCAGAAAACGTGAATTCTCAAATCATGATTTCCCGATCGAACGAGAGGGAGACAAGTGTCAAGGCGTAGGCCGCACCAGAGGCCCTGACAGGTGGCGGGCTGTCGGAGTTCGGGGTTCGGGGTTCTGTGTTGCATGAGACGTGCGACACCACAACCGCCGATTTCCCGATAGGAAAATTCATGATAGGGAAAGAACGTTGACCCGCTGACCATCGGGGTTCGAGGTTTTGTTTTTCATGTGAATTGCGTTCGCGTGAACCGCAAATTCCCGAGTCGCGATATCCTGATTTCCGAAGGAAGGGAGATTGCTGAGGGGTTATTGTGGGTGACCCGTGACTCCCAAGGGGAGTTGGAAGAGCTCAGACTCTTCGGGCCCGTGTGTGAAGAAGGTCCTGGTGTGAGCGGCTTGCTCGGTGAGGGGCAGGTTGCGTCAGGGTGGTATCAGAGCCAAGAATTCTCTGTTTTCTGTAGCAGAGAGGAAGAGAAGACGTAATGCCGCCGAGAAGAGGTAGGCAATCACCCGATCCAGAGGGGGAGAGGGAAGTGTCCAGGGAAAGAAGTAGTCATGGACAGAATATAGAAATGGAGAGAGAAATACGAAATCTTCGTGCTAGAATGGAAGATATGGAAGCAGCGCAGAGGCGCATAGCAAATACAGGAGATCTGAGTGACTCCGAAAGTGAAGCTGACGTTGTGCCACAAGGCGAAATTGCAGCAGAAGATGCAGCCAATGAACGATTAATCAAGGCTATCGCCAGGATGAGTGCCAAGGTGAGGATGGACATTCCATCTTACGAGGGAAGCCTGGATGCAGAAGAGTTGCTGGATTGGATCCGAGCACTTGACACCTACTTCGATTATGAGGATATCGAAGAAGACAAGAAGGTAAGGCATGCCGTCACGAAGCTGAAAGGACATGCAGCCTTATGGTGGGACGAGCTGTAGGCAGACAGGTGCTCCAAAGGAAAACAAAAGATCAAAAGCTGGGATCAGATGATCGCCAATATGAAGGTGAAGTTCATTCCGAGGGATTACCAGATCACTCTGTTCAGGCATATGAAGAACCTGAGACAAAAGTTGATGATGGTGAAGGAGTACACTGAAGAATTCTATAGGCTCAACATTCGAGCTGGTCATCGGGAGAGTGATGACGAAAGGGTGGCAAGATACCTGAATGGCCTCAGGTATGATATTCAGGACGAATTGAGCATGGTCACCATCCGCACTGTTGAGGAGGCGTACCAGATGGCCCTGAAAGCCGAGGAGAAACTGAGCCGCAAGCAGGGACAGCGAGGGCGAGGCAGAAGCCAGCCGAGAGGCAAAAAAATTTCTCAAGAGAGAACACAGAAGCCCAAGGAGGATTGGAAGAGGCCTCAGGGAAAAGCTGAAAGAGGTGGAACCTCACAGCAGAGGCAACAATATCCTGAGCCGAGGAGGCAGCAAGATGATCAGCAAGGAGGATATACCGACGTCAACACGTTTCCTCGTACCCGAGGTAGAGGAAGAGGTCGCGGAGGAGTTGTCACATGTTTTACATGTGGGAAAGACGGACACAAAGCCGTGGACTGTCCAGATAGGAAAATGGACAGGGGAAAATCTCACGTCGCTGAGGCGCAGAGGCGTGATGTCGAAGATGAAGACACTGGAAGTGGGAAGTCACTGACAGTGCATAAAGTTCTCTTGAAACCTGAGAAAGAGGTGGAGGACACAGCGCAAAGATGCAGACTGTTACGGACCACGTGAAAAACCAAGGGCTGGAAATGCAAGGTCATAGTGGACAACGGAAGCACAGATAATCTCGTTTCAACCGATATGGTGGAGAAGCTGGAGATGAAAACGCACAAGCACCCGAGTCCATACAAAGTGACGTGGCTGCAGAAAGGACACCAGGTATGTGTTACAAAACTATGCTTGGTAAATTTTAAAATGGGTGATTATAGGGATGAAATTCTATGTGATGTCATTCCCATGGACGTCTGTCATGTTTTATTGGGAAGACCATGGCAGTATGATCGACATGTTGTTCATGATGGGAGAATGAACACATACACCTTGGAGAAGGATGGGAGATCCCATACATTGCTTCCGATCATGGATAAGGTGGTCAAGCCGGAAGTAAACAACACGATACTTTTCATGAGTGGGAAAGAGCTTCTCACAGAGTTGGAGAAGAATGAAGATCCACAGTTCTTTGTTTTCAGGAAGCCGAGGATTGTCCTGACAAGCACAAGAGTGGATGATTTTCCAGAGGAGATTCAACAACTGCTGGGGGAGTTTTCTGATATCATCATGGATGAACTACCGCGTTCATTGCCATCGATGAGGAGTGTGAGTCACCACATTGACCTCATACCGGGAGCAAGCTTACCGAACAAGGCAGCGTACAGGTTGACACCTCAGGAGAACGAGGAGGTCAAGAGGCAGGTGCAAGATCTACAGGATAAAGGGCTGGTCAGAGAGAGTCTCAGTCCATGTGCCATTCCAACGGTACTGAGTCCGAAAAAGGATGGAGGCTGGAGGATGTGTACAGACTCCAGAGCGATAAATAATATTACCATCAGATACCGGTTTCCACTGCCGAGAATGGACGACTTGATGGACTGCCTAAGCGGGGCAAATTATTTTTCAAAAATAGATCTCAAGAGTGGATATCATCAGATCCGGATGAGAGAGTGGGATGAATGGAAAACAACATTCAAGACAAACTAGGGTTTGTACGAATGGCTGGTCATGCCGTTTGGGTTGACAAACGCGCTGAGCACTTTTATGAGGCTGATGAATGAAGTCCTATGGGAATTCATTGGCAATTTTGTGGTCGTATACTTGGACGACATATTGATTTTCAGCAAGACGAAGGCTGAACACATAAGGCACTTAACCACTGTGATGAGAAGATTACAGCAGGAGAAGCTGCTGATAAATTTGAAGAAGTGTTCCTTCATGCAGACAGAACTCATTTATTTGGGTTTTGTAATCTCAGCAAATGAATTGAAGATGGATCCTGAGAAGGTTGAAGTAATCAGGAATTGGCCATCGCCAAGAAATGTTTTCGAGGTAAGGAGCTTTCACGGTTTGGCAAGCTTCTACAGAAAATTCATTCGGAATTTTAGTGGAATCAACACCACAATGATGGATACGGTCAGGGAGCGGCATAAAATTTTTCAGTGGACAGCCGAGGCTGAAAGGAGCTTCAATCTGTTGAAGCGAAAGATAATCGAGCAGCCAGTATTAGTGCTGCCTGATTTTCGGAAGACCTTCTAGGTAAAGTGTGACGCTAGTGGGTATGCTGTTGGAGGGGTGTTAAGTCAGGATGACAGACCTGTTGCATATTACAGCGAGAAGCTGGATGATGCAAAATTGAAGTACTCCACATATGATAAAGAATTCTATGCCATTGTCCAGGCATTGAAGAAGTGGAGGCACTATCTGATACCCAAGGAGTTCGTCTTGTGCAGCGATAATCACGCATTACAATTCGTGAGTCAGCAAGAGAAGCTGAATCAGAAGCATGCGAAGTGGGTGGAATACATGCAGAATTTCACATTCGTGATAAAGCACATTTCGGGGACTGCAAATAAGGTAGTTGATGCCTTGAGTCGAAAATGTTTATTGCTGCAGGAATTCAGGGTAAAGACTTTGGGTTTTAAGAACCTCAAAGACATGTATGTAGGTGACGCAGACTTTGGCGAAGCATACGAGGCAACCGAGAATCCAGTGCTTAGGGATAGAAGTCCGTGGCTATAATTATTGATACAGGATGGATTGCTGTTCAAAGGCAATCAATTGTGCATTCCATATTGCTCTATGAGAGAGAATTTGGTAAAGGAGAAGCACAACGGGGGCTTAGCAGGTCATTTCAGACATGACAAAACATTCGCCAAGCTGAGCGAATCATATTTTTGGCCAGGCATGCACACTGCTGTAAAGCGATTTGTTGACAGGTGCCGAATATGTCAACACGCGAAAGGCCGAAAACATAACACAGGGTTCTATCAGCCGTTGCCTATACCAGAGAGACCATGGGAGGCAATTAGTATGGATTTTGTTTTGGGATTACCGAGAATGAAGAGAGGCGTAAATTCCATTTTTGTAGTGGTGGACAGATTCTCGAAGATGGCACATTTCATTCCGTGCCATAAGACCGGCGATGCAACCCACATCGCGAACTTATTTTTCAAGGAGATTGTGCGATTGCATGGATTGCCCAGGAGCATAGTCTCAGATCGGGATACAAAGTTCATAGGTCATTTTTGGAGGAAGCTATGGAAGAAGTTAGGGACTGACTTGGCATTCAGTTCTGCTTACCATCCGCAGACAGATGGGCAGACCGAAGTGGTCAACAGGAGTTTGGGGGATCTGTTGAGAAGCCTGGTGATTGAACATCACAACAGTTGGGATCAGATCCTCCCACAGGCAGAGTTTGCGTACAACGATTCGGTGAATCGAAGTACAGGTAAGAGTCCATTCCAAATTTTGTATGGAACACAACCAAGAGGAGTTTATGAGCTCAGGGAGTCAGAACAGGCTGAAACTAGCAGCGACAGGGCTGAAGAATTTGCTGAAGCGATGCAAGAGCTTCACGCACAGGTGAAGCAGCGACTGATGAAAGCGAACCAGGATTATAAGCGCAGAGACGATCAGAGGAAAAGAAAACTTCAGTTTGAAGTTGGGGACATGATTCTAGCGCACCTGAGGAAAGAAAGATTCCCAAAGGGAACATATAACAAGCTCAAGATGAAGAAAATCGGGCCATGCAGAATTCCGAGGAAATTTGGCGAGAACGCATATGAGTTTGAGTTGCCAGAGGACATCGGGATATCTCCGATTTTCAATATTTTGGATTTATACCCCTACAGGACTGAGGATGAAGGAGATGGAACTGATGAACAACCAGCAATCCAGTGGCAGAAGGAATTGCCAGTTGCACAGAAGCCTGAGATAGAGTGCATACTGGACAAGCGAGCTGGAAAGAAGACCGGGAGGAAGCAATATTTTGAATACCTAGTGAAATGGAAGAACCACCCAGTGGAGGATGCCAGCTGGGAAACAGAGGCAGTCATACAGAAGCATGGTCGCACTGTGCAGCAGCTCATGGACAGGAGCCCATGAAATCTTTTGAGCCGAGGAGTATGATGCAGGAGCATCCACATTTTGATCAAGCGAGCACGCGGAGGCAAAGGAACAGATGGACAACGCCAGCACATACGATTTTTGAACCACTTTGGAGATTTGTTGCGCCGTCATTTAAATGAAGGCATTCAAAGCCGGGCGCACTTGTAATATATTATAGATAGGAAGGCATTTAATAGTTTAATGGTGGTAGATAGAAATTAACTATAGATTAGACAGTTTTAGCTTTCGAGAGGGAAAACGGAGTATAGACACCCTCCCTTGGATGATTGTATCAAGAGAGTATTTAGATTATGCAGCATTAGGATAGAAAGAAAAAGAGCAGAGCAGAGAGCTTGTGAAGAACCTCCATGTACAGACATTGAATTAATAGGAAAGACTTTGATTCAATTCCATGGACGTGTTTGATCTCTTCGTGTTGTTGATATTATGCTTATGCATGTTTGCTTCCTTTTATGCTTATCTTTTATATGCTGCGTATGTGATTTGTGTATCAGGTTAGAAACCTGAGAGAATGAGGGAATGAGTTCCAATTGTTTCTCTGCTGGAGCCAGGAGATTCCTGCATAGAGTGTAGTCGAATCCCTCCGCATAGAGTGCGTCGAGGAGGCTAACCGTTGAACTTTTGTTCTCGGTTTTCCCAGAGTTGAGTTGGGTTATTCGAACCGGGCAGGTGAGTGCAAGTCGAATGGAATTCTTAGAGCTGAGTCTAAGGGACAGAGGACTGGACCGCGTTAGCAGGATTGCACAGGTCTAGACGGCTTCAACGCTTTGAGAGCTGTTGGAAGTCGAGCACAGGAAGAACGTGAGAAATCTCTGAAGGAGTCAGAGAAAGACAAAGCTCAGGAGGGATAGTTCCTTGCAAGCATCTCAGGAACAGGCCCGGAAGAGATTGAACCAAGGAAAAGATTGGAAGCCGGAGGATTCTCAAGAGGAAGAGAATTGACGACGTGTGATCCAAGTGAAGTTTTGAGAAACCCCAAGGACCGTCAGGTCATGGAGGAGTTGCACGGGGGATAACCCACAGGCACAGACGGGGAAGGATAAAGGTGCATCGGGTTTCAGAGGTTCGGAGTTCGGGAGTTGATGAGGTAAGAGTTTACACCTCGATAAATCGCGAGTTGCGATTCCCCGAATCGATTTGAGCCATTGATCAGAGAGGGTACACGTGGTGCAGGATCCTGAGGAGTCGGGATTCGAGCTTTTGTAAGGGCCGTGGCCTTGTGCATCAGAAAACGCAAATTCCCGAATCGCGATTTCCCGATTGAACGAGAGGGAGACAGGTGTCAAGGCGTAGGCCGCACCAGAGGCCCTGACAGGTGGCGGGCTGTCAGAGTTCGGGGTTCAGGGTTCTGTGTTGCATGAGACGCGCGACACGACAATTGACGATTTCCCAATAGGAAAATCCCCGATAGGGAAAGAACGTTGACCCGCTGACCATCGGGGTTCGGGGTTTTGTTTTGCATGTGAATTGCGTTCGCGTGAACCACAAATTCCCGAGTCGCGATATCCCGATTTACGAAGGAAGGGAAATTGCTGAGGGTTTATTGTGGGTGACCTGTGACTCCCAAGGGGAGTTAGAAGAGCTCAGACTCTTCGGGCCCATGTGTGAAGAAGTTCCTGGTGTGAGCGGCTTGCTCGGTGAGGGGTAGGTTGCGTCAACATGTGAAGATCTGGTTCTTCTGTGTAATGCAGTGAACCAAAGACATGACATCCATATGGATGTGCCCCTATTGAATGAGCACTAGTGGGTGTATAATATCCTTTTCTATATATATTGTTCAAGAGTCAGACCTTCCTGTAACCCTAATTGTTATGTAAATGGTATAGGTCGGCCCCACCTTAATGTGATTAAATATAAATGTAAAAGATAATTAATTTGGTTAATAATAATAATAATAATTATTATTATATTGTGACTTAAAGAGGTTGACCCTATTGATCCAATAGAAACTTCCATTTATAGGACAAGTCTAATATAAGTAAAGGAAGATTCTCCATTGTGGAATCATATCTTTCATGTGAGTTTGGAAATTTCAGCAAGTACATCTACTTGGGAAAAGGTGCACACCTCTCTTGGGTGCTAGAGTTATATGGTTTTGAACACCCTCTCATGTGCTAGGGTTTATATTGGTGGTGAAGGTATTTCTCTTGAAGAATATAGCAAAGGATTTGGCTGAGTTTTCTTCCCTTGTTGAGAAGGGTTTCCACAGATACTTCTTGTGTTCTTCTGCATGGCGTTTCTTCTTGTGATCTTGGTTGCTGCAACATTTATGCTTATGGTTAAATGATAAAAATTGAATGAAATTCATGATTAACCTAAATTATTGAAAAATCAACATGGTATCAAAGCATAGCTCTTGAAATAACCCATTTCACAAGCATCTGCCAAGTCTCCTCTCACCTTTTGCAGAACCGTACGACCCTTCTATGGTTTCTAGAAAAATCCATATGTGCCTCCTTTATGAGGTGTTTCGGCCATTAATACTTGAAACTTGGGGATAATTTTGGCACAGGAGAGTACGACCTCCTCCAACGCATCTTCAGAGACTCTTAGAGTGAAATTCCAAGCATTTTTAAATTTTTTCCCTAGGGTTTCTAGGGTTTCGCTAATTTCTGCTGAATTTTCAGAATTAGGGCTTTTGCAACTCATTGAAGGAGCTCTTCACCTCACCAGTGTTCTCCTATTTTTCAAAGGCTTATTGTTGGCAGTCATAAGTCCAACAAAACCTAAAATTTATATCCTAGCCTAGCTGTTAGGTTTTGTAGCCCAATTGACAAAGGGTTGTGAAGAATCTAAAATTATGACGAACAAAACTATGTTGGAAGATAAGCTTGATGAATCAAGCAACTTCAAGTTCCTGGAAGACAAGAATTCTAAGGAAGACTTATTATGGGTGATACAAAAAGGTTTCACTGTGACCATCTCCTTCATAAAGATGTCAGAGGACAAAGATCAACCATGTACCGTTAGAGAAATCATATCAACACCCTCAGGTATTCACTTGTATATTTATTATTTGTATCATTGTCATGAGGGTAATTGCAGTATGAAGGAACCTTTTGCTGAAGTCTTGGATCCAGAGGGATCTCGGTGCATTTAGAGGAACAACACATTGGAAGTGAAGACTCCAGGTTTGATTGTTGTAATTGTCATTCCTCTAACCTATATTT
>WSFP011361683.1:0-33069 GCA_009831015.1 Picea engelmannii
ATGTTATAGGTACTAGCCCAATCTTTGTAGTTGCAATAGTGATCCATTTATGAGTGAGGTTGAAAGCATACATCTTGCATGCTGGGAAAAATATAGTTCCTATGATTCCATTCTTATCAATGAAAAAAATGGAGGTAAACATAGTTAATTATTGACTTATAATGGCGTGGTTAGAGAGTTAACATACAATGAAAATGATTGAAAATGAAAGATTATACACATTTATCAAAAGCCACAAGCATTGATTAATTATCTTATAGATACATTTTCAAGTGAAGGAGATTGAGTTTTGGATTTGTTCTCGGTTAGATAAAATTTATGATATAATATATATAAAAGCATGCTTCAATCTTTATCATTTTATTTTATGTTTGTTTACACTAATATTGTTTTTCTATATTTGATGATTAGATACAACACACACATGCTACTTATAGAAATGAATAAATTGCATATCTATTGAAAACGATACACTACAATGCAATGCAATTTAGCAGAATTGATATTAAAGCTCTTCTAAATGAAATGCAAGAAGTTAGTTTGAAGAAATGAGATTTTAGTGAAACAAGTGTGACACAAATATTAAATCAGCCTCAACGACCATTGAAAGGATTGTTTGGAAATGATCACTTTGGACACTTGCAGACACAAAAGACCCAATGGAAGAGTAGAATGATGTCCAAGAAAATGATGAATTGGGCCTAGTTGATATTATTAATTAGTTTTAAGATGTCAAGAGGAACATGGTCAATTTAACAAGTTTTTGAAAAATATCAAGTACTTCCCCTCATTTAGAGAATGGTAACCAGGGTAAACCCTAGAATCTTCAAGGCACAAGGCCAATCAACAATAGGGCTTGAATTCATTACAACAATATATTTGTTATGACCTCAACATGTCACTTGGGGGAATTGAACTTCCTCCCAACCACGTGAGCTAAACCTAAATGACAAATTATTGATAAGTTATATTGTAATGTTTTGTATTTTACATTGAGAATAAATATATCTATATTTTTGTTTTATGATGACCATAATATATGGTTTATGTTTTGGATTTCATTTTAATATGAATTATTACTTTAGTAAAAATAACATTAAATATTGTCATTTTTATACACAAAATCTATAAAAATATGTACAAAATTGTTTTAAAATGATTTTTTTTCTTATTTTATAAATTATGATTATAAAAATATTTTATTTTACATTTTAAATAAAAAAACTTCCAATATATATATATATATATATATATTTATATATATTTTCAATTATACCTAACTAAAATGTATGTGTGACAAAAGTGTTATGTAGCTATAACTATCAAAATCCAACAAAGTGTAAAAAAAACAATATTTTACCTTGTATTTTAAATGTATGGTATACTTAATCAACTAATAACAACACATAATTAATTTGATGAAAAATCATGAAAACCCGCAAAATATTAAAAAACAATATTTTACAGTGTATTTTAAATGTATGGTATACTTAATTAACTAATAACCACACATAATTAATTTGATTAAAAACCATGACTTTGACAATATATAAATTTGATGAAAAATCATGAAAACCCGCAAAGTATTAAAAAACAATATTTTACAGTGTATTTTAAATGTATGGTATACTTAATTAACTAATAACCACACATAATTAATTTGATTAAAAACCATGACTTTGACAATATATAAATTTTTCAATATGGTTTAACTTTAAAACGATTTTTTTTATAAATGCCATTAAACAAAACAATTTGTTTTTTTTTTCATAACAAAGAAAAATACCATTAAACAAAAATAAAAATAAACATTTAAAAAAAAAAACTTAAAAGAAGGAAAAAATTATTACACAAGCAACCTTAACCACCCACTTGTTCAATCTTTTGAACTTTTAATGAATTATTCATGGAGCTGACCAAATATTCAGGCAAAGCTCTCTCAAATCCAGTCTGGATTTTTAAAGTTTGGAGTCTATCCAGTGAAACTGCAACCGCGGAGGAACTCTGAATTTTATCCGCAAAGCTTGCGGGGTATGATTGCCCTTACCCCACACCCATAAGCGGTGGTCTCTATTTATATCCGTTTTTCTGAATTCAAACAAAAACAAACGGGAGATGGAAACGAGGAGTTTGACCGAGATCCGCCATGCCTGAATGACGCTGCAAATGGCTGCCTTCATAGGTATTTATATTATTTTCTAAAGTGTTACAGTTCATAATCTCACGACCTAATTTCATTCCACTGGTTTTTTGCAGACGAGTTGATCGACACAGTAAATTCGATATCCGCCAATGGAAAAGGAATTTTAATGGCCGACATGAGCACGCATGACATAGGCAGAATACTGCACAGCATAAGCGTAGAGAACAAGGAATACAACCGCCAGATATACCGCGAGATTCTCTTCGCAACTGAAGGAGCTCATAATTATCTGAGCGCTGCCATTCTCCACGAAGAAACCCTAACCCTGAGATCCCTAAACGGAAGCCTGTTTCTGGACATTCTGAGAAGCGGTGGTGTCGTTCCAGGAGTCCGGATGGACACCGGCGCGGTTCCAGTCCCGGGGACCATGACAGAAAGGCTGGATGGCCTGGCACGGAGGTGCCAGAGGTATTACAAGGCCGGCGCCAGGTGCGGTCAATTGAGGGCCGTAATGAAGATCGGCCGGGCGGAGCCATCGCGGGCGGCGATCCAAGAAAACGTTGAGTGCCTGGCTCGGTTCGCCATGATCTGCCAGCGGAACGGGCTCGTTCCAATCGTGAAACTCGAGATCCTTCGAGAGGGATACGCTTATGACATTCAGCAATGCGCCGACGTGACGGAGATAGTTTCGGCGGCCCTGTTCAAGTCGTTGAGCGACCGCCGGGTTCTGCCGGAGGCTCTTTTATTCATGACCACCATGGTTTTACCCGGATCTGATCGACTCGAAGCTTGTCCAAACCACCACCTCGTCGTCGGATACACTCTCCAGGCATTGCAGAGAACCATTCCGGTATCTGTTCCGGCCGTGTTTTTTGATCCGATGGGGCAAAGCAAGGATGATGCGATTCTGAATTTGAACCTATTGAATAAAATGGACGCGGCCAAGCCATGGAATCTGTCCTTCTGTTTCGGCAGAGAGTTTCAACAGTGTGCTCTTGTGCCTTGGGCTGGAAGAGAGAAGAACGTAGGAGACGCACGGAAGGCCTTCGTCTTGCTTTGCCGAGCCAACTCCATGGCTGCAACTGGCCAATGGGTTAAGCTTTCTTGACTGGGCGAACCGCCATGACCAAAAACAGGGTTGCTGGAATTAATTTCCAGATTTATTTACACTATTGAAATTGAAATCTAATTAAATTTGTTGTTGAACACATTCCAAGGTTATGCACCATGGGAATATGGGTATGACTTTGCTTTGTGATTGGTATGGTTTGATTACAATGTAATTGTCGTTAGATTGAATAACCTAAATTTGTTTAAATTTGTTTGAATATCAATAGTATATATTTTGTATTATTTTATAATGTAAAATTATAAAATAATTTTATAAGGAGATGTCTTATAAATTAATTTGGTGCTTGGTTTGATTATGTTTTTAAAATTAAACTATTGTTATAAAAGTTTATAGATAGATTTTAGTTATTTACAATTTAATTTTATAATTTAATAAAAATGAAATGAAATATTGAATACTTGTTCGTTTAGCTTACTGTTAAATTGATTTATCAACATAGTTTTTAATTAATTTTGTAAAAATAGAATTTGTTTATCTTTGTTTGTTATTTTTCCATATATTATCATGATTATATAATATTTACAAATTACAATTTAAATGTATAAAATAATGTGAAGAAATAAAACATTTGATATTGTTTGTAAAGGAGGAAAGGCAGGGAAGGCCTTGCACCTTTTTTCTTAGTGGACATTTGGAGGTCTTGGGCATTGATGTTGGTGTATGGGAGGGATGAGAACAAAGATGAGGGAGGTTACCTTAACTTGCCCTTTCAATGTTTCGAGCGACCTTCCATTAACTCCATCTCCTAAATGAATACTGGCTTTGTTCGATCGCATTTACTAATTGGATTTCACCATGATTTCAAAGGAAGCTCATGAAACAAGGTGGTAGGACAAGTTGGGTTTTTGTTTGCATGACTTGGTTCTTATGCTTGTGCTTTTGGCTACTTCAACCAATCCTATGAATGAGGTTATTTCTTCTTTTTTTTTATGACATTTCTTCTTGATAACCCACCCATCCACAGTTAGGTCAAGGCTCTAATGTGAGGAGGGTGGGGTTGCAAATTGGTTCCTGGTGCTTGACAGTTTAGGAAGAACGCTTAGATCCCACATGAGGTACAATGAGTAGAGGGAAGTAGAGGTATTGTATGTAGAAGAAAACAATCATTCTCTGGTGCAGTTTCCATGCATGCATGATGGGATGGAGAAAGGGAAAATGAAAATGGGAGAGGGAAAGACACTCAAACCAACCAAAAGAGGCGTACCTAGGAATTATAGGAACTCCAATAGGGGTGACTCCTCTAGTGAAGTAAGGGAAGCAACCTTGAATTGGAGGCAAGGGAAGAAACCTTGAGATTCAATAGGAGGTTTCCACAACACATCAACAATGCAGTTGAAAGATTGGAGCATAAAGTTTGAGAGAAAATGGGAAACACCTCTTTTAAGGATATCAACGTAGAAATTATCAATTGTATACCTAATACTATCTTTTCTAGAAGCTAGGACACACAATATTTATGACAAATAGATGTGTATTGGCAAACCAAATCCATTGTGGCTTAGATCATTGAGGAGTACGGTATTGTCTAGAAGGCCATTCTCGAGAAGCTAGACTTCTTAGATAAAAAATATGAGGCCTTGATAAAATTTCTCTAGGGTATGGAAGTAGTGAGACAACACCAAAATCGAGGCTGAAATCTAGTCTCAGAGTCACCTACTAATACCAACATAAACCTCATCTATACTTAGATGATAATGAATAGGTGCTACCTTGTTGTTCTCTATACTCTTTTTAAGTTTTTATGACAAACATTAGGAGATATTTACTCACCGTTATGGTTAAAATTAGGAGAAGTACATCTGCTAATTACTCTAGTTTAAACTATGTTATATGCCAACAATTTTGATGAGTTTTGCTTCACCATACTATTAAGTTTATAAGTTTGTTATAGGCCCATAACAACATATGATATCTTGGAACATACATATGAATCCTCATTTTTAGTTCTCGAAAAACATTGGCATTATTTTGACCCATTGTACAATATTAATGTAATAGTTCTGCTAGCTTACAAAAAATGTTGAAGAAATAAATCATTAACATATTAATATCACACAGATTTTACTTCGAGAACTTATGTAGGAAAATCAGTAAGAAATGACATTTGTTTGGCTATTTTTTATGCTTAGGAATTATTACAAACGGAAGCTATTCAATCTCCAACATAAACTTGTGTTACTCTTACTCCTTAATTGTGTTAGATTCTTCTAAATCCTCATCCTTTCCATTGTTGTGACCTCAAATTGCCAAGCTTTCTAGCTTCTCAATGTGAATTCTATAATTGAATCCCCTTTGTTCATCCTCCAATAACTTCTTTATTTTCTTCCTCCATCAATTTTTCTTCCTTTAGGAAGGCTAAGAGACTTCCAAACTATCCAATTGTCTCCTAGACACCTAAATGTTGCCAACGAAACCATCCAACATAACCACCTCATGTAATGAATTTTAGTGTTACGTTTCTTCTTTTTAAGGTTACTTTTGGATGTGGATGCTACATGGAATCTTCTTGTTTGATGGGATATATATGTTGGAGATATTACACACTTACACACTCACCTAGTAATTCATTTTCCTAATTTTTAGGGATTTCTAGTCATCGAGAGGGTCTCCTATTTTATAGGAGATTTCATAAAAATTAGGGTGCTTCCTAAAAGGTAGGGTGAATTTTCACTTCAGTTAGAAATCTATTTTAGCCACAATTGATCTCAGTTGACTAGTGGAAGACCACTCATGCATCCATTGCCTAGATTTTAGGGCATGAGGGCACACTTCCTTTGTATGAATGCGCTATTCTTAGTCTCCACACTTGTCACTCAATTAAAATGTTTCCTCTTAATCAATTAACTGAGACTATCTAGCAATTGACTCTCGTTAGAGTGAGTTAGTGTCAAAATCTCCTTTAGATCATTCCTATGGACGTGCATGGCACATGTACTCCATGATATTGGTGCATGTACTCCCTAATATTGGCACATTTCTTCTATTGGACTACTTATATGCATGTATTACTCATTATTCATGTGAAATAATACAATTAATTCTTTCTCTCAAGCTTGTTTCTCTTTCTCTTTTCTCTCTTGCAAGCTTTATGTGATTTTTCTACTAGCTGGATTCTTTGTGACAAGTTTCCACGAAAGTTAACATGGTATTAGAGCTTTGTTTCTAGGAGAAAGCACATATGCACTTTATTTGCAGGTTCAAGAGGAAGATACAATAAGATAGAATGGATTTTTCATTGGAAATTCTTCTTATGCCGCACAATTATTTGGAGTGGAAGCTAAAGATTCTAATTCTTCTTGGAAGTAGAGGCTTATATCAAATAACCATGGCAACATAAGTAGATCTTGATTCTGCCAATGAGAAAAATTATTTTCTCAATAGAAAATACATGGCTCTCGGACTTATCTACATGTCTATTTCTCTTGAACTACAATATCATGTAGAGGAGGAATCACTCTCAACTTTGGACGAACTATGGACCAGATTGGAGGTTCTATTTAGGAATAAGGAAGATTGTGAAGATTGCATGCAGAAGGTTGAGAATATAGAGCCAACATAAAATCCATTGGAATACCAAGCCTCTTAGTTTGAAGAGCCTTCTACATAGGTATCTACACAAATTTTGTTCCATTCATTCGAGATAATGTTTACTCCATTTCAGATTTGTTTTCTGAATCACATGCAGAATATATCATGCATGCATATTAGGATCTGCATGTAGACACTTTTTCATGCACCATGCATGCACCTCAAGAGCCACACTCAGAGACTCCTGCATGCACCATGCATGCATTTCAAGAGCCAAAAGAGGGTGGTGCACTTTAGATTCAATTCTGACATTTTATAATCATAATTTGTAGAAACAAATTAGATTTTTGAATTCCTCTTGGAACAATTCTCACTTTCAAAAAAACAATCGTCCAAAATGGAGTCTAAGAAGTGAATTTATGAACATTTTAAAATCAACAAATTTTTAGGATTTTTTTGGAAAAGACCGCGCAATTTGCAAAGTTTCATCCAAATTTCACATGGTATGGGATTTGGATATTCTTCTATACAATAAGAGAAAGAGGATATATGTGAACATCTCATTGGTGAATCTACTTCATCAGATCCATACAAACATCTACATCTTCAACAAAATCTTCACCAAGCATAAACTTGCACATTTGCAGGGTTTCCTTGGAGTGGAGGACACAATTTCTTAGCAACTTCCTTTCTTCCTTCTTCTTTTTTGATGCATTGTACTTTGAGGGGGTATTTTTTCCATGAGGTTTTCCCTCTTTCCTTACATTTTTATTAGATGCATTGTAAAATGGGTACCTAACAC
This sequence comes from Picea engelmannii, assembly GCA_009831015.1. Taxonomy (NCBI): domain Eukaryota; kingdom Viridiplantae; phylum Streptophyta; class Pinopsida; order Pinales; family Pinaceae; genus Picea; species Picea engelmannii. Next base: position 7,606 of record WSFP011361683.1, read on the forward strand.
GGCCTTGTAGCTGGGACCCGTTCTTCATTACACCTTAGTAGTGTTCAGGGGGGGTGTTGGAGATATTACACACTTACACACTCACCTAGTAATTCATTTTCTTGATTTTTAGGGATTTATAGTCATCGAGAGGGTCTCCTATTTTTTAGAATATTTCCTAAAAATTAGGGCGCTTCCTAAAAGGTAGGGCACATTGTCACTTCAGTTAGGACTTCAGTTTAGCCACAATTGATCTCAGTTGACTAGTGGAAGGCCACTCATGCATATATTTCCTATATTTTAGGGCATGAGGATGCACTTCCTTTGCATGAATGTGAATGCACTATTCTTGGTCTCCACACTTGTCACTTATTTAAATTGTTTCCTCTTAAACAATTAACTGAGACTAGCTAGTCGTTGTCTCTCATTATAGTGAGTTAATGTCCAGATCTCCTTTAGATCACTCCTATGGCGCATGTAAGCCATGAGATTGGTGCATGCACTCCCTAAAATTGGTGAATTTCTTCCCTTGGACTACTTGTATGTGTGTATTACTCATTATTCATGTGAAATAATACAATTAATTCTTTCTCTCAAGATTGTCTCTCTTTCTCTTTTCTCTCTTGCAAGATTTATGTGATTTTTCTACTAGCTAGATTCTCTGTGACAAGTTTCCACAAAATTTAACAGTATGTGTGTCACCTTTCTATGTAGTCACATCCATTGTTTGATAGGCTATGTTTTTTAGTCTTGGGATTGTCCTCTTTTTGTAGGAAAAGGCTCTCTCTTTAGTATTGTAGAGGTATGGTTTTGAATGTTAGTGGGTCCTTTTCTTTGCATGCCTTTTGTGTAATGTGTATAGTGTGAAGTGAAAACTTTCCTCTCCTTGTAATGTACCCAATACCCTCTATATTTTATTGAGGATATGGGGTATCTTGAAGCCACCAATTTCTCTCCAAATTTGTTTCTTTAATTCCTTTCGTCATTGTTTTTCTATTAATTAATTAACACATGCAAGCATGATAATGAAAAATTATGCAAGAATAATTAATCATTCATTCAAAATGGCGCCATAAATTAGAACTGTATTCTTACACATGCAAGCATGATTGAACAAACTAGAAAGTAATAAAATCCATAACATAAACATAATTAATTTAACACAATTCATAGGTGCATTCACGGAAACTTATATGTATGGAAAGTGTCCACCAACTAGTTGCAAAAGAAGGATGATCCACCCAACCAAAGGCTCCTTTTTGCACCAATTATTTTTTCAATAGAAGCCACCCCAAAGTTGAGGCTATGAATCCACAAGGGAAAACTTTTCCTATATTTGGCTCTAATTCTCTTCTCACAGCTCAATTCCTAGGTTCATAGTCAATATTTACTCTTACAACAGTGCTAATCCATAACCCTCTTACCCCATTAGCCTTCACAACCCAAGGAATGGGATCCCATTCTCTACTTAGTGGTTCCTCAAGTTATCCCACTTCTCTACAAAGCTCTAGCACATGTTGGCTAGGAAATATCATTGCTGGAATTCCAAGGATTATTGGTTGTAGAAAATTCCCGATTGAAAACAATTACCATTCCATACAACCACAATTATCTCATAATTCATGGTTGTATATATCCATAATTTTATTATAGTAATTTCATATTATTTCACTCAAAGATAAGTATCCTGATTTCCCCCAACTGAATGATAGTTCACATGGTAATTCAAACTCTTGATAATTTGGTCTCTTCCTTAATTTGAATGAGACCCAAAAATATTTGCACTCTCTTTTCCCATAAACCCCCCAATTTTCTCGCATGGAAAAAATGTATAACATAAGTTTGCATTGCATGAAGGAGACACATATACTTATGGACACCCACATACCTTGTTCATTCCCGAACCCCCAAGGATCGATAAAATATAGACTAATTAATAATCAAGGGACACAATTAATGTTGCAAGGACTTTAGGTTAAGTCACTTACTGAGGTCCTTTCCCATTAGCATATTCAATACCCCTTTCCTTCCCCTCTTGTGGAGTCATATCCCCACATTCTTTTGTCCTTCTCTTCTATAGTTGTTGATGTATTTTTTTTTATAATCATTCAATGCAAAATATTACATATTACGTCGTTCGAATTTTAACCATTCATCATCTACATACACAATATTTACGTGAAAATAAGAATTAGGGTATCACATTCCTCTCCCCTTATATTTTTCACCGTCCTCGATACACATCATCATTATATACAATAATTTTTACATTAAAATGTCAAAACAACTGTAGATACACCTCCTGCATTGCATCCTCCAACTCCCATATTGCTTCCTCAAGGTTGTAGTGGGTCCATTGGACCTTTACTTTCCCTATGGATTTGTTCCTGACCACAGTGACCTTCATGTCCAATATACACACCGACTGTACCTAGAATTTTCCTTCTAGTTCCACCTAAAGAAAATCCCAATCAACGGCATGGTTAGGATCATGCACATACCTCTTCAACAATAACACATGAAACACATTATGAACCTTTATGGTAGTAGGCAATGCAATCATGTATGCAATGGGTCCTATCCTATCCAAGATCTCAAATGGACCACAATATATGGGTGCCACTTTAGTGAAAATCCCCAATTTAAATGAAATTTCTTTGGTTTCACTTTCAGAAACACATGCTCCCCAAATTTAAATTCCCTTAGTATTTTACCTTTATCTGCATAACTCATTTTCATATTATATGCTACCTTTAAATTCTACTTGATCTTGCCCATTTTCTTTTCCATTTATTTGAGCAATTTTGGCCCAAGTACTACTAGGCCTATTGGATTGTCCAAACTAACTGGAGTATTACACTTCCTACCATACAATGGCTCAAAGGGACCTATATTTAGTGAAGCTTGATACCCATTATTATAGGAAAATTCTACTAATTGCAAGCAATCCTCCTACATATATGGCTTGTCCCTCACATACATTCTTAACACATATTCAATCACTTGATTGAGTCTCTCTATTTTCCCATCTATTTGTAGATGATAGATTGTATTGAAGTTCAAATTTGTACCAAAACCTTTGAATAGTCCTTTCCAAAAGTTTGAAGTAGACTTTGGATCTCTTTATGAAATAATTTCCTTAGGTATCCCATGCAACTTGATAATATCCTTCAAGCAAATCTATGCTATATTAGTTTCCTTATGAGCTAACATAACTGGAATAAAGTGATCAACTTTGGTTAATTTTTCCACCACTACCATAATTGAATCATGTTGCCTTGTTGTCTTGGGCAACTTGGTGATAAACTCAATAGTTACCACTTCCTATTTCCACTTTGGAATTGGAAATGGTTGTAGAAAAATCGTTGGATGTATGTGATCAACAATTACTCTTTGAAATTCCATACACCTGGTTATATAATCAACCACACCCTTATTCATTCCTAGCAAAAAATATTGACCTTCTTAATGTCGCAATCGACTTCTGATAATCATAATGTTCAACATATGGAACATTATGCATTTCTTTGCATTTAGGCACATAAACTATAATTTTATGCATAAGAATTCCATTCTCTTCCAACTTACAACCCTCATACTTCTTCTATACATTCTCTTGTTTTAAGCCTTATTTAATATGAAGATAATGCTCATCAAAGGTAACAACATGAAGAATTTTGTTCCTCAAATGATATTTTCACATACTAATGGATATAACATGCATTGCATGTTCTCTTATGTTGAGTGCATTAGTAACCTTGTTCTCCTTCCTTCTAATATGTTTAATATCAAAGTCATATTCACTAATAAATTCCATCCATATTGTTTGTCGAGCATTTAAAGTCTAATCTTCAAATATATAGTTCAGACCACTGTGGTGTATTCTTAACTCAAACTTTCTCCCCATCAAGTAATGTCTCCACATATTTATCACATGAACTATTTTAGTGATTTTTAATTCATGTGCGACATAGTTCTCTTCATGTTCCTTAAGCTTCCTAGATTCATAACAAATCACATGCCCATTATGAGTAAGAAATCGACCAAGTTCCACTTTGCAAGCATCTATACATATCAAAAAATATTCATTTGGGTCAACAATCTTAAGAATGGGTGCACTAGTAAGCAATTCCTTTAACAACAAGAAAATTTATTGACACTTTGGTGTCCATTCAAATTTAATTCCCTTCTTCTATAAAGATGTAATGGGATGAGAAATCTTGGAGAATCCTTTTATGAAACTTTTGTAATATCTAGCAAGCCCCATGATTGACCTTACTTTGGCTATGTTCTTAGGTGTAGTCCATTCCCTAATAGATTCAATATTATTTGGATCTACTGCTATTCATTCCTCAAAGATGATGTGGCCCTGCTAATGAAAATGCCTCTAATAAAAGGAACACTTGCTTAACCTAGCATACAACTAATTCTCTCTTAGAACTTGTAGTAATAACCTCAAGTGTTATTCATGCTCCTCCTATAACTTTAAATAAACAATAATTCCATCTAGGAATACAATGACAAACGTATCCCAGTAATTTCTAAATATTCCATTCATTAAGCACATGAAGGTAGCTAGTGCAATTATTAGTCCAAATGACACCACTACAAATTCATAGTGTCCATACCTAGTTATGAAAGATGTATTACTAATGTCTTCATCCTTTATTCTTATCTGATAGTATCCCAACCTCATACATATTTGAAAATATCTTTGCTCCACACAACTGATCAAACAGGTCATCAATTATTTGTAGAGGATATTTATTTCTCACAATGACCTTGTTTAGATGTCAAAAATTAATGCACAAAACAAATTCCTATCTTTTTCTTTACAAAGAGTACTGGTGCTCCCCAAGGAGAGACACTTAAGCATATACACCCCTTCTTTAAAAATTATTCAAATTGCATTTGCAACTCGTTCAATTTGGGTGTACTCATTATGTATGAAGTACTAGATATTGTAGCATATCTAGGCATCAAATTAATAGAGAAATCAATATATATTTTTAGATAATCCTAGTATTTACCTAAATACATTTGCATACTCCTGTAGCACTAGAAAGTCCTTGAGATTTGGGCTTATGCACTTTCTTGGCTCTTCCACATGAGTTGCATACAACTGACACCCTTTCTTGGAGTATCTCTTCAACTATAAGGGTGAAATATCCCTTATATAAATGGTTCTAGGAATGAATTTCACAGTCAAAACATGATTGAGGTTGAAGGTAAGATTACCTATAGGTTGATTGGTAATCTTACCTTCCACCTCAATCATGTTTGACTGATGGCTTGCCTATAAATTATCTAGGGAAACATATAATCTTGGGATTTTCTTGCCCACATTGTCCACTATAGTTGCCTCTTGTATGTTGTGCATGTTCCTCTTTCTACCTTCCTTTTGAAGGAAATCTCTGTACAAATGGTCTCTTTCACATCTCCACATTTTATTGTATGCATTTCTATTTTTACCAAGGATTGTACCATCTTAGATCCACTATGATATGGTTGGATCTGTTGACATGTATTGGGACTATTCTTGAAGAAATCAGATTGAAATCCCTTCTTCCTCTGATCTTTCTTGTCCTTTTTCTTATCTCTCCAAGAATTCAGAAAGTCTGCTCTACCTTTTCTATGACCATACAAGTATTTGACCTTCTTGATAATCTCTTAAAGAGTCTTAAGTTCATAAAATTGAATTTTATATTTGTAGGATGTAAGTGACCCACTTAGGAACCTCTGTATCTTTTCCTTCTCATATTTAATATAGCTAACATACCTCAACAACTCCAAAAACTTCTTCTCATATTCTTCCATGGTCATATTTCACAACTTGAGTTCAAAATATTCTTTCATCTTCTTGTCATAGTAATTCTTGGAAAGATATTGCTACTGGATATGATTCTTGAACTATTTATAAGAAATCCTCCTCTCATCAATGTTCTTAACTTGTTTCATATAGTCCCACCAAATAGAAGCTTTCCCCTATAGGTCGTATATGGAATTTTTGGCTTCTAGATTAGATGAATAATTATGTAGTTGAAAGTACTTTCTTATTCCTATAAACCTAACTTCAACATCCTCTCCCATCTTGTTTTCACCATAAAAGGTTGGTGGCCCTATCTTCCTAAGCTCTCCTTGCAACTGGTTTTACCCATACCTTCTCCTTTAATGTTTGAATGGAGACACTTTTGGGTTGCTATGTGATTCATAATATGCATATGAATTCCTCATTGAATGTGCTAGTGAGTAATGATGCCTTCGAGTTTTGGTATCACTTTTTGAGTACTTGGAAATTCCATGGTTTTATCTTCTTGACTGGACTCTACCTCCTTCTTCATACCTTGAACTTGATCCATCCTTAATTTTATTTTGTAAATTATTTAATCTCTATAGTAGTGGAGTGTTCCACTAATTTTTCTCCTCTTTATCTTTCAACATCCTCTCTACAACTTTGCATCTCCATCTTCAAGATCCTTATAATTTCCACTAGCTATAATGACTCCATTATTTTTTTGTGCTTGTTAGACGTTGTCTCTTCTACATTGATATTCAAGCCTCTAACTTATTTTTTCTATATGTAATTTCTTTGTACATATTCCATGTCTCCTTTTTAATAATATTATTCAATATTGTTGATCTAGGTGGATATTGGTGGACACCCACCTATTCCAACTGGCTCCTCTTGTCCATTTTTGTTCAACACATTCTTATGTACTTCTTTGTAATTGTGGGTTCTACACTTATGGGGTTGTCTGAAGCCCCACACATCCTCCAGGTGGATACTGGTGGCCTCTCCCCTAATCCAACTGGCTTATTTTGTATGTTTTCATGTCAGCACATCTTGTTGTACTTCCAGGGCCATTTTGGGGCCCTAAACATTGTTTTTTTAGCTCTCCATAGTCAAACCATAGATAGAGTCAGATTTTGACAAAGAAATGTGTAGTTATCTGAAAGACCTTTCCAACGGGCTATCACGCGCCTAAAAAAGAGGTCATATGCAAAAGTTACGACCCTGGGAAGTTGAGGTACCAACTTACACCAACTTACCCATAGGGGCCCACATGACTTTTGGCGTTTCACCTTCTAGGGTTAGCTTTTTGGATGTCTATGGTTTTGGAATTCATGAGTAATATCAAAAAGGCCTTTGGAGCCTCATTGTAATCCATTCTTCTCAGACAGATGCACATAGCATCCACATCTCTTCTTAGAGATAGCTACCACCATTCGAGCAAGTGTTTTAGTTCTGCAGTTTTACAGTTTCATCCTATTTCATTATTCAATAGAAGATATTGTTTACTGGATATCTATGTTATTCTTCATATCTCTGTGTTTATTGTATTCAATATGTTAATTAGTTTGTTCCACTCCTAAATTCGAATCAGTGGTATCAAAGCAGTCCGCTCTTCATTTATTTTTCTTCGTGCATGTCCCCGAAAAGATCTGGGTATAAGAAGTTGGGACTCGAACCAATCGAGCCATTACAATATTGGTTGCATCGAGCCTGAAAACAACCCATGGGGGATAGAAAGAAATATGATGGAGCAGGATATCCTATTAAAATGTTTCTCAAGGAATCCCTCGCGCAACAAAGGAATGAAATGATGGACAACTTCGGACAATTCCTTTGACGACTGCCCATGTGAGAATCATATTCATCAAGCGGCCATGCAACCCCCTTCAAGGTACACGTAAATTTTTATATTCCATTATTTAAAGGACTGATAGATGTAGATGTTGTAGATAAATGGTTGAATCTGCTCGAAGGTTATTTTTCGTTCCACAATTTTTTCGATAGAGAAAAGATCACTTTTGCACTCCTCAAGGCCATTCCCCATGTTAAAGAATGGTGGGATACTTACTCTAAGAAAAGGGCCATGGAGGAATCTGCAATATTTGTGGTACCCCCTACATGGGATTTCTTATGGGACACCATTAAAGAACATTACTACCCTATTGGAAGCTACGAGGACCAGTACACCAGATGGACCACCCGATGTTAAGGGACCATAAAGTACCAGATTTCACCAATATTTTCCATACCCTATGCACCAAATTGGGTATCAAAGACTCTGAGCATCATCTGGTGCACCTCAGTTGTTTGCATAGATACATTCAAACAGAAATGGAGTTTTTGGACATCGCCTCATTGGGCACTACTTATAGATAGGTTGTCAAGATCGAGCAAAAATTTAAGTAGAAAAGGAGAGAGTTTGGATATGCAAAACCCTCACAATCGAAGAAAGGAAAAGGCCGCCCCAACCCACACAACAAGGGACCAATTCGAGATGGATGCCCTCAGGACAACCAGTCCAAGCCGCAACACAAGAAGGGCAATGAGAAGACGAAGAAGGAAACGGGAAAATGGTGTGAGTACCATAAAATCCCTTGGCACAACATCGAAGAATGTCGCTCAAAGAAATCCCTCATGGCCGAACTGAAGGATTCTGAGTCAGAGGCCGATTCTGATTCCAAATCAAATCCTGGAGGATGGAAGCAGATTATTGATGTTGAACCCAATTCCACTATCGCTACCACCAAAGTCCAACCAAGAGAATCAAAAGAACCAGAGGAAGGGGAACACCTTTTTCACTCGCAGAAGTGGGTAAAGGGGGCTTTGCTTTATTTCGTTGTCGATAGCGGTAGTCAGAAGAAATTGATTTTAGCAGAGGTCGTCAAGCAGCTGGACCTGCCAATGACACTGCACCCGCAAGCCTACACCATCGGCTAGCTTCTCCAAGGAAGAGATCTCCATGTCAGCCAACAATGTTGTCTGCCCTATGAAATCAAGCCTTTCAAAGATGAGGTACTGTGTGATATTTCTCCCCTTGAAGTTTTTGATGTTCTTTTAGGACAACCATATTTGTGTAAGTGCCATGCTGTGTATGAGTCTAGACCTCGTAGTGTTATTATTACTTTGGGTAGACAATTGTACATGATACTAGAGGTAGTGTCGCCTACTTCTATTTCTTTAATCTCTGCTAGGAAATGTAGTAAGGTCATCTCACAGACCGGGAAGTTCATATTCTTTGTGATCCATGCTCACAGTAAGTAGAAGGTCACCACCACATCCATGGCTTCTACATAGAGCCTATATTTTTAGCAGAAGTAAGTGGATGGGATCGTAGAAGAATATAGAGACATATTCTCCTCACCTACAGGGGTACCGACACACTGCCAAGTCAAGCATCCAATTGATCTGACCCTCGACGCACCTCTACCTAATGGACTAGTCTATCATCACTCACTGATGGAAAATGATGAAATAAGGTGACAGATCCAAGAGATGCTTCAAAAGGGGCACGTCAGACCCAAATCCTCCCCTTGCGGAAGCCCGATTGTACTGATGCAAAAGAAGGACGGGACATGGAGACTTTGCATTGATTACAAATCCTTAAAAAAAATCACAGTCAAGAACCGGTACCCCATTCCTAGGATTGATGACCTTCTTGACCAAATCGAGGGGGAAATTTTCTCTAGCAAAATTGACCTAAAGTCTAGATACCACCAGGTTCCCATCAAACCAAATGATGTATGGAAGACAACCTTCAAATCCAAAGAAGGTCTATTCGAATGGATAGTCATGCCCTTTGGCTTAACAAATGCACCAACCACTTTCATGAGATTGATGGATGATGTATTGAGACCCTTCACCAACTCCTTTGTGGTGGTATATTTGGATGACATCCTCATCTTCAGCAGGACGTGGGAGGAGCACATGTAACAAATTCAACAGATTTTGAGCACTATGTGGCAGCATTGTAAATGTGTTGAACCTGCATAGAATAGATCTAACTAAATAATGATACACACATTTACATAGAGAATTTGAGAAACAAGAAGGAGAGAAAGAATGGAAGAATTCCCATTAACCGTTATGAATAATGAATAATTTACACATGATATACTCTGTATAACTCAATGAGTGTGCATTGGAGGAGAACCAATGCGCCATAGTGGTGGTCTAGAGTGATCTGGACACACACCAATAGTTACGTGAGTGAATTTCCACCTAGTCTAGTCTCTCAGGCAGTTACGAGAGTGAACTGCCACCTAGTTGAGTTAACTAGTTAACTAGTCTTCAGTTAATTGACTGAACAAAGATGATCCCAAGGCAAGTGTGCATTATCTATTGATGATCCCAATGTTGCATGGTGACAAAACCAATGCATCATCTAAACTCAACTCAACTAGTCAAACTGAAGTGTCAACTGAAAGATAATATTCTCCCCTAAAATATAGGAGACTGGATAATGACTAATTATGACTAATAAACAAGGAAAAACCTTAGGAAAAATAAATCATAGTTGTGTGTGAAGTAACTCCAACAAGCACAAGCTACATACCAACTTGGAAAAATGCTCTTTTGGAATGAACATGTTACAATAATTTTGCTATATTGTTGATGATCATGGGGTACAAGTTGATCTAGCTAAGATCCAAGTCATCCATGACTGGCCAGCCCCGACCACACTGACCGAGCTTCAGATCTTCTTAGGACTAGACAACTTCTACCAACAGTTCATATTGGGATTCTCCCATATTGCATGGGCCCTCATCCAGGTGACCAAGGGAAGTGATAGGGCCAAGTTCATGTGGGGGAAGGAGAAACAATGAGCATTTTTTGATCTGAAGCATCGTTTGTGCTCAGATCCAGTACTCTCCTTTTCCAATATGCAACAACCATTCGAGATTGAGATTGATGCATCTGACTATGTTGTGGGTGGATTTCTCACTCAACACATGCATCCGGTGGCATACCATAGTGAGACACTCTCTGACATTTTCTAGAAATACCCCACCTATGATAAGGAAATGTATTTCATTGTACAAGCCTGTCGTCAATGGAAAAATTACATTATGGGAAAATAGATGATCATACACACTGATCACAAGCTTTTGTAGTTCATACAGACACGGGGGAAATTGTAGAACGACCACCATCAGAAGTGGTTCACCTACCTACAATAGTTCCATATCAACATCAAGTATAAGACATGTATCATTAATCATGTCACTAACTGCCTCAGTCGGCCTCTTGTGGCTTCACTCACCACTGTGCTCCATTCCTGTGGACATGAAGTGTCTGAGTGGCCCCAACTTTATCAGCAATATCCAGACTTCACCACCACCTATCAGCTCTTGGGTATAGGCACAACAATCACCAATTTTCACATTCAGGATGGAATCTTATGCCACATGGGCCATCTCTATGTTCCTACAAGTGAGCATGCAAAGATGATTTGGGAAGCCCACTACAGTCGGGTGGCATGACATTTTGGCATGGAGAAAATTGTGGTCGTTCTTCAGAAACATTTTTATTGGCCAAAATTTCAACAGGACGTCAGCAAGTATATCAAATCTTTCACTACATGTGCCATTGCCAAGACAACCATCAAGAAGTGAGGCTTATACACCCCTCTTACTATTCCCTAGAATCCTTGGGAATCCATCTCAATGGATTAAATGTCTAGCTTACCATCCACCAAGCAAGGACATGGCTGTGTATTTGTGGTCGTTGATCGGTTTTCAAAAATGGCCACCCTCACAGCCTACAAGAAGAATATAACAATGACATATACTACCAATCTCTTCTTCAAACGAGTGTGGGTCCACTTTGGGATACCATAGACCAACATCTCTAATCGACACAACAGGTTCCCCAACACATTTTTATCGAGTCTCTAGTCTCTGTTGGACACCAAGATCACAAATTCCATTGCTTTCCACCCCCAAACTGATGGCCAAACAGAGGTCTTCAATCAGATGATTGTGCACATCCTACACATGTACAATTCTAAGCATCCTTGTACATGGGACGAGATTCTCCCTCTGTTCAACACATATACAACAGGGCTCTCCATAGCTCCACTGGCCATATCCCATTTCAAGTGGGTTTGAGATTCCAACCCTTGGGACCCATTGATGTTGCACTTCCTCTTGCTACCACATAGATAGACTCTTCCCATGATCAGTCTGCAATCGACAAAGCCACCAAATTCATTGAGCGGATTCAACACATCCGCCAACAGGTCCAAGCGATTTTGAAGAAATCCAATGCTAAGTACAAGCAACGCCGTGATCAACATAGGGTACCACACCAGTTTCAGGTTGGCGAAAAAGTTTGGTTACATTTGCAGAAGGAGCATCTCACAGGGCCCCATCGAAAGCTTCACCCACTTCGCTATGGGCCTTACACTATCACCAAGGATGTGGGTAGCAATGATTTTGAGCTCAACACTCCACCCTTCCTTGGCCTACATCCAGTGTTCAATGTGGACCTCCTTCGACCATATTTTCCACCATTATTGGACACCTCAGAGATTGCAGAACAGGTGGAACCATCAGATCTCAACCCTGACTGCATGGAACAAGCCTCCACTGATCATATAGTGGACACACAGGTCAAGCGCACTCACCAGCAGAGGATCCAGCTTTATTGGGTTGTCAAGGCTTGTAAACTCCTACACCAAGGAAAGTGGCTCACCCGGGGCCAAATCCAGCATAATTTTCCTCATCTGATGAGGGAACTCAATGCAATGGATACCATTTCTTCCTAAGGGGGGAGGATTGGTCCAGGTGGATATTGGTGGACACCCACCTATTCCAACTGGCTCCTCTTGTCCGGTTTTGTTCAACATGTTCTTCTGTACTTCTTTATAATTGTGGATTCTACACTTCTGGGGCTATCTGAAGCCCCACACATCCTCCAAGTGGATACTGGTGGCCTCTCTCCTAATCCGACTGGCTTATTTTGTATGTTTTTATGTCAGCACATCTTGTTGTACTTCCAGGGCCATTTTGGGGCCCTAAACGTTGTTTTTTTGGCTCACCATAGTCAAAATGTAGACTGAGTCAAAGTTTGATTGTGAAATGTGTAGCTCTCTGGAAGACCTTTCCAATGGGATATCGCGCGCCTAAAACGGAGGTCGTATGCAAAAGTTACAACCCCAGGAAGTTAAGGTACCAACTTACACCAACTCACCCATAGGGGCCCACATGACTTTTGGTGTTTCACTTTCTAGGGTTAGGTTTTTGGATGTCTAGAGTTTTTGCATTCATGAGTAATATCAAAAAGGCCTCTGGAGACTTATTGTAATCCATTCTTCTCAGACGGATGCGCATAGCAGCCACATCTCTTCTCAGAGATAACTACCACCATTCGAGCAAGTGTTTCAGTTCTGCAGTTTTGCAGTTTCATCCTATTTCATTATTCAATAGAAGATATTGTTCACTGAATATCTGTGTTATTCTTCATATCTTTGTGTTTATTGTATTCAATATGTTAATCAGTTCGTTCCGCTCCTAAATGTGAATCAGTTGTTCTTTACTTGTCCTTGCTATAGCTCTAACTTTGCAAGAAGTATGCATACTAATTTAACTGTTAGCTAAATATCAATTCCTAGTCTGTATCATTTTCTTTCAAATGTTGGTAATTATACACTTCATCGATTTTATCAAATCAAGGTTATTTCCTTCTTACTTCTCAAGTTTTGAATAATTCTAAATCACTTCTCCAAGATGTTAGCCATTACAATTATTGCCCTCTGAATTGTCTTTCCAATGACTACACCCATACTTGATTTAGTATTCTAAGCTTAAATTTATGTCTCTATACGATCCTTTCTCCTCATGGACATTTTTTCAAACACATATCTCGCAAACTACATTTCTACTCAAATTTCCATGCAACAGAACTCTACAATCCATAATTACACAATTGTCCCTCTATATGCTCTAATAAGAATCCAATTTTGGAATTTGAGTCATCATTCCAACAATTTCCCTCTTCAAGCATACTTCCCAAATTATTCTCCTCAATGTATTTCATCAAACAATTGACAAGAAAACTACAATTTCTTCATATACAAATGAATTCTAGCCCATACAACCCTAGTGTTGTAACCAATAAATCTAGTATTATATTGTAATGTACCTAATACCCTCTGTACTTTATTGAGGATATGGTGTATTCTTGAAGCCACCAATTTCACTCCAAATTTATTTCTTTGATATGTTTCCTCATTGTTCTACTATTAATTAATTAACACATGCAATCATGACAATGAAAACTCATGCAAGAATGATTAATCATTTAGTCACAATGGCACGATACATTATAACTACAAGCTTACACATGCAAACATGTCTAAACAAACCAGAAACTAATAAATCCATAATAGAATAGAATCAATTCAACATAATTAATAGGTATGTTCATGAACACTTATATGTTTGGAAAGTGTCCACCAAATAATTATAAAATAAGGACCTTCCACCCACCCATAGGTTCCCTATTGCAAAAATTTTCTTTATAATAGAGGCCACCCCTGAGATGAGGCTATGAATCCACAAGGGTGAAATATTCCTATGGATGGCTCTAATTCTCTTTTCATATCCTAATTCCCACATTCACAGTTAATATTTACTCATACAACAGTGCCAATCTGCAACCCTCTTTCCCCATCAACCTAAGGAATGAGATCCCCTTCTCTACTCAATAGTCCCTTAGGCTATCCCACTTTGCTACAAGGATCCAACACAGATTGGCTAGGAAATCTCATTGCGAGGATTTTAGGGATTATCAATTATAACAAAAGTTCTAAATGTCAATAATTATCATTCCATACAACCACAATTGTATCATAATTCATGGTTGTAGCTTTCCATAATTTGATTACAACAAGTTCATATCAGTTCACTTAGAGATAAGTCTCTTGATTTCCCCCAACCAAATGATAGTTCACTTGGTAATTTGAACTCATGATAATTCAATCTCTCGGTTAATTCGAACAACACCCAATAACATTCACACTCTTTTTTCCCAACCCTCCCAATTTTCTTGCATGGAAGAAAGGTATAGCATAAGTTTTCATGGCATGAAGCAACCACATATCCTTATGGAGATCCATGTACCTCCTTCATGCACTAACCCCCAAGCCTTAATAAAACATATGTTAATTAATAATCAAGGGAAACAATTAAGGTCATTATAACTTTGGGTTAAGTCACTTACTAAGGTTCTTTCCCCTTACCCCACCTAAGCCCTATTTATTTCCCATATTGTGGATTCATTGTGCCCCATTATTTTTCCCTTCTCATTTATAACCAATGTTGTATTTTTTTATTATCATTGAATCTACAATATTACATATTACATCCTTCAACTTGTTAACATTTTGGTATGCTCGTTTAACCATAGACACTGTCACATCATTTTCACCCAACCATAGGAATTCACTATGCCACCCCTGAGCACACTAACCTTTTCTTATATAGAATGATTTCGGCAAGTCCACAATCAATAGATAAACCCTAACCAAAAACATCATTGTTGCAACAACAACACAATACCAAGAGAGTGTACCTTTATTGATAGAAGTGTACCTTTACCAAGAGAACCACACAACAGAGATACCAGAAAGACTAGGATTACACCATGACAACTGATGCACCACCCTCTCTAGACTTATGCCTCCTTCTGTTGCAACTATAGTTTTTGCTCCTCAGACTTGCACCCTTCTTCTACTGAGTGAGAGAGTGTCCAAATGAGGAGCACCTAGCCTTCATTTATACTATTCTTCCAAGGTGGCTTTTCATGTGAGGTTGACCTCACTTTTTGGAGCCTTTTAATACTTTATTATTATTCTCTTTGGGTCGACTTCTCTTCTAGGGTTTTCACACATCTGTTTAATGGTTCTCTTAATTTCATAATATTCTATTCTAAGTACAAAGGTTACACTTGGAGGTTAATACCTCCCGCAACTACCAAAACATCAACACTCCCTCTTAGCTAGAGAGGTATTAATTGAGATGTTCTTCATGTAATGGTCTCAATCACATCCATCCATCTCACATGGTCTTGCAGACCAATTTACAGGTAGCATCGCCATAGCCACATAGGCTATCTAAGGATCAAATGGATCATGTCACAAGTAGCATGGCCACACATGCCATCTCATGATTAAACATATCATGTAACAAGTACCCTCGTCATAGCCACATAGGATCTGTCATAGTCACACAAACAGATTATCTTATGGTCATGTCATAGTCATGCATCTAACACAAACTGAATCCCACTAGTTGGCACACCAGTGTAACATGCGTACCAGACGATTTCACTGGAGTAGAAATATCTTAGCGTACCAGACTATTTCACTGGAGTAGATATGCATACCAGACTATTTCATTGAAGTAGAAATATCTCAGCGTACCAGACTATTTCACTGGAGTAACTTTTCGTACCAGACTATTTCATTGGAGTAACTATGCATACTAGACTATTTCACTAGAGTAGCAATATCTCAACGTACCAGACTATTTCATTGGAGTAGCTATGCATACCCGACTATTTCACTGGAGTAGCAATATCTCAACATACCAGATTATTTCACTAGATTAGCTATGCGTACTACACTATTTCACTGGAGTAGAGATATCTCATTGTACCAGACTATTTAATTGGAGTATTTATGCATACTAGAATATTTCACTGGAGTAGAAATATACCATACTATTTCACTAGAGTACCTACGTACCATATTATTTCATTGGAGTAGCAGACCTGTGTACCAGACTGTTTCACTAGAGTAGCAAACGTCCAACACACTGGGTTGGCCCTCTAGCTGTCCCAGAGGCATGCTCTCCTAAAGGATCTGTGTGAAGCCTCCAATCACACAATCTGGTTGGGTCTCCACTGCTAGGAACACACGCTCTCCCCGAAGGATATGAATACACATCATCCTGATTGGTGCCACAGTCTATGTCAACTTCCCACACTATACCATGTTGTTATTTGGAGTTGCATATGTAACACATCATACCCTATCACAAGGGTACGTCCTTCTGGACCACACTAAGTTTGTCCCTAAAGTACTCAAACTTCACCCTCGACAAAGGCTTGGTCAACACATCAACTACCTGATCATCTGTAGCCACAACCTAGAGCTTCACCACTCCTCTTTGCACCATATCCCTGATGTAGTGATACATGATCTCGATATGATTCAACTTGTCATGAAACATTGGGTTCTCCGACAACTTCACACAAATTTGGTTGTCACATGAGATGCAAGTCACCTCTAACTCAAGATCAAACACACCAACCAACAAATTTTGAAGCCACACTGCTTCACTACTAGTTGAACATGCTGCTATGTACCCTTCCTTAGTCGTACTGAGCACTACACTGGACTACTTTCTACTGAACCATGAGATCATACCCAATCCCAAACTTAAACACCATCTCGATGTAATTTTCTAGTTTGTAGCACTACTGGACCAATCTAAATCTGTGTACCCATGCAGTCTAATCTCACAATCTGCATAACACCTGAGTCCATAATCCATTGTACCCTTCAGGTACCTCAACACATGTTTTTCTGCAACCAAGTGAACATGTTTTGGCTAAACCATATATTAACTCAATGTGTTCCCCGCAAAACATATATCGAGCCTTTTGTTTGTTAATTACATCAAAGAATCAATCATATATTTATACATGTTGGCATCCACTTTATTTGAAGATGTTTCACTCAATAACTTCAGATTTGTCACCATTGGTGTAGGTGTGGCTTTACAATCCATCATTATCAATCTCTTCAGAATCTCTACAACATATTTTCCTTGGCACAAGAAAATCTCATCTGGTTTCTACCACACCTCTAGACCCAAGAAATAGTGCATCATACCCAAGTCTTTCATCTTGAACTCTGATGAAATATTTCTCTTGCACTCAACGATGATTTTCTCGTTCCATGTTAGAAATAGATCATCCAATATCAAAGGGAAACCAATCCAAAGCTCATCAAAATAACTGTCTGACATATCCTGCCCTGGGTGCCTACTTAAGCCCGTACAAAGCTTTCTTCAATCTACAGACATGAGACTCCTTCTCATGTATCTTGTGGCTGCTCTAAGTGCACTTCTTTTGACAACTGGAGCAAGTGTCTTGTCATAATATTATCCCTTTTGTTGGAAGAAACTTCTAGCCACAAATCAGGCTTTGTACATCTCTATGTTGCCTTCAACAACATGTTTGATCTTGTAGATCAATTTGGAAGTCACCATTGACTTCCCTTCTGGTCTCAAGGAAAAAATCCATATCCCAGTCTTTTTGAATGGCTTCCTTCTCTATTATTGAAAAAAGGGAATATTCCAGGAGGTCTCATATCTCCTCAAAGCATTTGAATCTTCGATCTAGTCTCCTCAACTCATGGCACCTGTTTATCAGTCCTACAAGATGTCTCTCTCTCCCATTTGAATTTTTGTAGGAATACTTTCTAAATGAAAGTCTCTAAGCCAATCACTCTATTTGATATCAAGCTCACTCTGAGTCTTGGCCATGCTGTCTCTTAAGCTTGACTCCCTATGAGTCTATATAATCTTTGGATCCATCTTCTCCCTCTATGTGTGATGATTTCCTTTGAAGTATTCTATGAATGGTTCTGGGGAGGTTGCTCCTCTCTACTGGATCGTGAGGATTGACTCCCTATGAACTATAGCTCCTTCTTAGCTGGTACTTGGTGGGACCACCTGCCTCACCACTGGTGGAGCCATCTGCTCCTCATGATATGTCTCATTAATGTTATATATCTTTGCATCCTACAAAGTGTTATGAGACCATGTTGGTCTCTTCTTGGTTACTGCAACGATTTTGGGTAGGCCCTTCTTGCTCTACTAACTCTTCTTGATGATCTGAAGAGTGATCAACTGAACTAGAGCGATATGTTCGGTCAACTTTGAGGCCTTCTGCTCCTTGAAATTAATCTCCATATGAGATACTTTGTATCTCACAAAAGTACCTTTATTTCCAGAAGGTTTTAACTCCGTCCTCTTTTTCTTTGGTACATGGATGTATACGGTCATGCATACAACTTCTTATATGGATAGTATGCTCCATGTATCAAACTAGAGACCATCTAATATGTTTCCTTATGCAACTGTCACTATAGATCCCCTCAAATTTATTACCTGTGACCTTCCCGGAACAAGACCAACAACAAGGTAAAACAATAGACACAAATAATACTCTTATAATAATAATAAAAATAATAATGAGAACAATCGTCACAGTAGCTCCTTCTCAGAGCTATCACTTGTGACTTGCCTGGAACAAGAGCCAAAAAGTTTTAAAATGCAATAATAAGAAATAGGAATAACACTCTTCCAATGTTGTGACCAATCATTTCTCCATGGTAACCTGCCTGAGACAAGAGAAACAAAAGCAAAAATCATTTTCACAAGAACATCTTTGTGTTAGAAAGACAATTTCATGGTAATCATCATAGCATTACCAAAGTGACCTGCCTGGAAGAAAAACAAGAAGTGGCTCCTAGTGGAGATGTTAGTTCATCTTGAAAATAAGTACAATAAGCATTTATATCAATAGTAATCACATGCTACCAATTATTCATTGTATCTAGCAGTAATAAAACCTTTCAAAGATTATTGTCACAACTATAGTGTTTACTTGTAATATAGCAATTATCAAACTTGATATGTGCAATTTGGAAACTTATCAATTTAATCAATCAAACCTAGACCTGGAGTCTTATCTTCAAGAATGAGTGTTGTTGATTTTCTTATGAGTCTCCTTCACTCAATATGACAAGTATTCTCTCCGACCCGTCCCCTGTACGAAGACAATATGATTTCTTGAATGAAAACTAAATTAGGAAATATTTTGTAAATAAAATATAAAAACTCAACCTTAATCAATCTAATATTTTGACTAAAGTCGTCTTATAACTTTAACTTTGACCATAGGTTTGACTTCAATAGATCAAAATACAACTAGATGTTCATAAGATAATAATTACATAACAGTTAGAGGCATATCAAATTAATCAAACCCAGAGTGTGTTGTTCCTTTGAATGTGTTGGATCTGAGATCCCTCTAGATCTACAATTGTCTCTTGGACAAAAAGATCCCTTCTCTTACAGACACCCTCAAGATAGTGATACAATTTAAACATATATGAGTACATACCTTCGACAGTAGTGACAAACAATGACGAACCCAAACATTTCAAAGTGCTCCAACTTGTAATCCAAAGATAATTGGAGATGTGCTAGGGTAGGATGCACTAGGACAACTAAAAATTAGGCCCAACACTTCATTGAAAGTTCCCAACAAATTTGGGTTAGGGTTTGTTGTTGCTACAAAACTAGAAACCCTAACTACCGGAAGAATGGCTAGCGAGTTGATCTAGGGAAAGAATAATTTCAACATCCTTTCAATGAGTTTCTCAACGAGTTATCATAAAATTTACAAGACCAGAGTAACTACAACTAGTACTGTGACTGGTGATATAACTGGCACCGCAATTGGTGTTGTAACTAGCATTGTAACTGGCATTAAGTAACTAGCACGAATCAACTAGCACTGCAACTGCAACTGGTACTACAGACCTAGGTTTTTATGAGGAAACCCTAAATTTCATAATTTTGGAGATCTGGTCTAGGGGAAATATGCACCCTACTTAGGTAACCTTCTTGATGGGTTCAGTAAGTGCTCAACACATTTGACAGTGGGGGAAACTGAGGATATTCCTTCTAGTGATTAGACTGTTACAAAGGAAACCAGCTCTGAAACCATGCTAAAATATTTGTATGCTCATTTAACCATATACAATGTCACATCATTGTCACCCAACCATAGGCATTCACTGTGCTACCCCCGAGCACACTAACATTTTCTTAGATAGAATGATTATGGAAAGTCCACACTAGAACCAATAGATAAATCCTAACCATAAACACCATTGTTGCAACAACAACACAATACCAAGAGAATGTACCTCTATTAATAGAAGTGTACCTTTATTAATAGAAGAACACAAGAGAGATACCAAAAAGAATGAGATTACACCACGACAATTGTTGCACCACCATCTCCAAACTTGTGCCTTCTTTTGCTACAATTGTAGTTGATGCTCCTCATACTTGTGCCCTTCTTCTGTTGAGTGAGAGAGTGTACAAATGAGGAGTGCCTAACCTATATTTATACTAGTCTGCTAAGGTGTCTTTTCATGTGATGTCGACCTCACTTTCTGGAGCCTTTTAATACTTTATTATTATTTTCTTTGGGCCAACTTCTCTTCTAGGGTTTTCACACATCTTTTTAATGGTCCTCTTACTTCTAGAATATTTTATTCTAAGTATAAAGGTTACACTTGGAGGTTAATACCTCCCGCAACTACCAAAACATCAACACAACTTTTATCCATCAAAATTGGGGTATTTCATTCCTCCCTTCTTTTACACGGTTCACTCTCTACATGCCCAAATATTTGCACAATCTAACCTTTATAGAGTAGGAGGTGTAGTGTGTGGTGCGACAAGGACTCGTTCAGATCATTGTGTGCCCACAGTGTTTCATATCCCTAATCCCACATTGCCCCTTTTTGCCTTGGTATTTTTGTTCCTTGATGTAGAATATGGAGTGCAAAAATATTCTCTCCCCTCCACTGCATCCTTGGCTCTGCATGCATGGAAATTTATAAGGAATGATAATAGTATAGAAAGGCAAGGATATTTTGGGGAGGATTTAAATCCATTAAAGAACTAAAATTGAACATATAATCATTAAAATAAACCATATCTTTTTCAATGTTCCATTTCAGATCTCACCTTCCCACTAGGAGGTTTTTCACCTCCAAAAACCCAAAAATGGAGAAGATAGAACCACATGGCCTTCACTTGTTTCTCCAAGTCCATCATTCCATTAGATATGAAGTTTTCTTTCTTTTGGCACGTCTCTATTAGTCTTCCTGTATGCACTTGTTTTGTTGCTACCAGGGATATTTTGTTTCTCCCCTTATGTTTTTTTATGAGGTAGGCCTTATCTCCTTTTACAAAGAGATATTTATTTTATTTTCTTTTCTATAGAAGTTTGTATCCCTGTCTCAGAAGTAGGAACTTCCAAAATCCACTTTACTACTTTGGGTTGAGGTGTTTATCATACAATGAATGATGGTTGATGCATATTTCATGGGAGATGATAAGGTAGAATAATGCCCCCTTTTGTTGTCATCATTCCAAGTTGCAAGAGGCAATCCTCATTTTCCAAAATATCTATTGTGAAGTTTAACACTCTCAAAACATTATAGAATTCTATGGATTCAAAGCTCTAAATTATTCGTTGGGCTCTAAAAACTATCTTTCTTAGTTGGTTTGCATGTGGCAATGTTCTATGGCCATATGATGTATTATTTATGAGGAGTCTCCTATCACTAAAATATGGTTAGTTCCCATTTTCTTCATGATTGACATCCCTTGCAAGAGATCTAGTGCTTTGAATTGATTATTGGTGGTCTTGCCTAATCTCCACACAAAGGTTGATTCTTTATTTCTCTTGAGGTTAGTGATGACCCCCCTAACACCTGCCACCCCTAATAATAATTCAATTAATTAAATAATAATTCTAACTATACATAAGTTAAAAAATTAACATATAATTAACAATTAATCACTAAAGGCATGGGTTGGTAAACTTCCACCATTCTTTCATAATAGTGTTTGAAGGCATACTTCATTTTTTCCTTAGTTGGTTCATGACCATAATCATTTAGTTGTATGCCATAAGAGAAAACCATAATTAATAATGACATATATTAAGCTACTATATTAACATAACCTTACTAGTTATTTTTGTTCACATATACTATACTAATTGTGATTATATTGATAAACTATCAAGGACCTCTCTAGTTCATCAGTAGAATGTGTAATTTTTATTTTCTTGGTTTCGTTTTGTCCTTATTCATAAGATAAAATAAGATAAATTAAGTTTATCAATGTTTGAAAAATACCCCAAATTTAAGTTAGTGTTAATAAAAGAGTACATCGGAGAATAAGTAGGTAGCTTTTATCTTGATTCCAAAGCATATCAAAATAAATAATTAAAATTTAAAATCTTAAGCAACTAGTTAACTAAGAAAGTACATTATTATTTTAAATTGGTTATGTATAAGTTAAAGAATTAATGTCAGTTGGGTCCACCTTGGGTGGTTAAGAGGAGAAGTTGTTATCCTCCTTACCTAGGTTAAAATATTTCTTGTGACATGTTTCCCCTCATTGGCCAGTTGGGGTTGGAAAGGTACTAGTATTCTCACTCACACTTAAGTGCTTGAGAGTGGGATGAGATGTTCCAAACATTTTTTAAATCCCCAAGGGTTACCTCAAGTGGTCATGATCCATACATGAGATGCCACCCCACCCAACACAAAGCTGGGGAGTTCACAAGTTTGAATCTCTTGTTCCCCTCGAGGTGAGGTGCTTGGTTGGATATTAGGTGCCAATGGTTTACCCTAGTTACCACCCATTGATAACTGTGAAGTTTCCAAGGGTTTCTTGTGCTTGGCTATAAGGAAAAAAGTTAATAAGCAATGGTAAATAAGTTATAAACAATTTTTAATTAACAATTCAACTGATTGTATATTATTTATTACTTTTGCGACCTTTTATTGTGGTTTCTTAGAGTCCTCTCTATGTGCTACCTTCTCACAGGAGATCCTTTAATCCTCTTTGAAATATGTAAAAATGTTTTTAAAGATAATTTTATGAATATCTGCTAGTCTACTCTTCATTCTTTTTCTACTCTAGGGAGATCATCAATGAACTTCTTGAATTTGTTTAAAACCATAGAAAGTTAAGACAATTATAAAATTTAATGAAGATACATAATGAATAGAAATTGTAAATCACTAGAAAGATGAATGATTAAAAATAAGAGTAATTCGAATATATTTCACTTGATGTTGCATCTCCTCATCCTGATAGGATTAAAGAAGATATGAAGGAATTGTAATCCCATTTATCACTAAATTTCACGTTTGGGAACCTTTCACAAAGATGTCATACAACACATTGCTTGCTTCCAATAGTTATTTCACTCCAAGGTTTATGGTATAATTTTGGTTACTCCCTAGTGAAAATATTAAAACTTCTTCATAGAAAATTAATCCATTTCCATATTTCAAGAACTCTCCTCTTGAATAAGCTTGTATATGTTCATACACTAATTGTGTGTTTTGTCTTCCCCTAAGGAAATTGTTTTCCATGGTTCATCGTCATTTTTTCACCCTATGCTCAAACATTCATATGCATGTTATAAAATGAATAAGTACCATAAAAATGTAATATAATGGATTCAGATAATACTAATGTACACCCTAAAATTCATTAAAAAATATAAGATAAACCATACCATGATCAACATGTTTAGAGAAAATCCAACTAAGATTCATCAAACTCGATCCCATCTCAAGTATGTCTTCCTCATTTACACATGATCTCTTGTTTGATATTATCCCCTTTAAAAAAAAATCAATTTTTTTCATTAAACGCCTTTGCAACATAAAACATACTAGTATTCGAAATAATTATAATTATAAATGAAACTTTTCATAATATCTATCTATCTATCTATCTACACACACACACACACACACACACACACACACTACACAACAATAATAAATTATGTAATTACAACTCACTGAGGTGCCTTGTCTTCATTGACTACTTTTTCTTTACCTGATCTTCTTGATTATTCCTACTCTCTTCTCCTGTGCTAGGTATCATCTTCAGACTCCTCTCCATTGGAAGTCATATGATCTATAGATGTATTAAAAAGATACAATACCAAGGTAAGTACATACAATCCATGGAATAAACATATGCATAATTTGGTATGAGCATTGCAAATACACATACATAACATCAACATATGCAAATGTGCTTTAGTCAAGGAAGATGATAATTAGAGGGGTAGTTCTATGAAACTAACATGACACTTATGGAATGAGGGCTTGTAGTTGCTATAATTAATAGAAAATGTCTATCCCCCCATGATCAACACCATCATGAATTGCTCTCATGCTAGTGTATTTACTTAGACTTGTAAAAAGTAGGAGGGGGGAGTGTATTAATGCAATGGACAAGAGGGGTTAAATGGGATGATAATTTTATTCATTAAGTAATGGGAATGTTTATTGATATTGACTTGAGTGCAACCTAAATTAGTTTATTATGATTTATTTTAAGAGAATAATAATAACAACAATTTATAATAATAATAAAGAATATAAACATTATTTATATTAATTACTTTAAATAATTAGGGTTGATATTTAGTTTGGTTGTTTTGTTCTTTCATTTGGGTTAAATAATATTGCAAGAGGAAGAAAAATAGAAGAAAATGAATGAGAAGAGAAAAAGGAATAGTGAGAGTGTGGAGAAAAATAAATAGAAAGAAGGAGAGGGAGATGGGGAAAAATAGGAAGGAGAAGCGAAGGAAGAGGAGAGGGAGAAGAGAAAGAGGAAACTGAAGAGGTAGAGGGAGAAGAGAAAGAGGAAAATGAAGATGGAGAAGAGGAGGAGGGAGAGGGAGAAGAAAAAGATAAAGAATAGGATGAGGAGGAGAGAGTGGGATGAGACAAAGAGAAAGATTAAGATGAGGATGAGGAGGGGGGGGGG
>ML849173.1:16599-33069 GCA_009831015.1 Picea engelmannii
CCGGATTCAGCTCGCATGGCCGGAATTGTGTGCAAGCCCTGTTCGGATGAGCAACAGCCAGCCTCCTCTTCCACCGCTTTCACTTCCGATGTGCACCGCCGTCTGGACGGGTGGAGAGGCAACTGTAGCTTTCACCCATCTAACGCAAACAACAACAGTAGCCCTCATCATTCAGCAAGGAAGATCGGCATTAACGCGGAAGATGCAAAGTATTGCTGGGGATCCATGGATTCACAATCTTCTTCCAAATAACTCTCACACAGACAGACAGCATGATAGGTACCAGACAGTTGTTTCAAAAGGTTTGAGTATTTTCAATTCTGTAATATTAACATTACTTGTCCATTACTTCCTAAATCTTTTTTTTTCTTCTGACCTACCAGGTATGAACATTCTTTATTTATTTATTTTATAAAGTAAAAATTAAGCCAATTTTATAATGGAAATAAATGTCAGAACTGGTATTATTGGCCAATCTAAACTACCAAATAACGGATTTAAAACAACTAAAATTGATGGGATTTATCCATTTAATTCTCTATTGTTTTTTAATTTTAAATAAAGTCAATGTTATATTCAATTTGATTGGTTCTGTGATCTACAGGTATAGATTTTTTTTTTTATGTTTTTAACCTTGAAAGAGTAAAGGAAATTACATCTTATATAGGTAAGTTATGAAGAAATAAGTTTTTAAAAATAAATTTACGAAGTTATTTTGTAATTAAAAAACCTAAATATTCAAAAGGATATTTTCTCTATCATATTTCTTTGTAAATTTATGCACCCCACAGTTAAAATATTCATCCACATATGACGAAACATAGCTATAAAATTACCGCCCCTTAAAACAAACCAAGAAAAATATATAAAAACTGTGAAATTTAAATAACTTGATGGAATTATAAAAACAATCAAAAAATGTTAAACTAAAAATCAGTTTACATCTATTTTAACCCTGGATTTATTAAGTTAGAGGGGTCAATTTTCTAGAGGTGCAAACTTCTTTGAGAGTGCAAAACTTGAGGAAATGTTTACACTTTGAGAGATTTGATAAATCTGAAATTAAGATGGACATTCTAGGGGCTTGATAGATATGGGGTTAAGATGTACATGGATCTAAGGTGATCCAAACATATCATACATTTTGACAATAATAATTATTTTTAAAATTATAATCAAGTCAAATACTAAATTATAGTATAGACTATCTTGTTTGTGGGATAAAATATAGTTTAATAGAAATATAAATATACTTTTAAATATAGTCTATGAAATGCATCAATATTGTCATTGTTTTATGAAATGCATCACTTTGTAGGTTGCCCTATCTCTAAAACTCATCCGTATTTATGAGTGGAACGAAATGAAAACACAAACTTATAATATTAACACAGAGATACATTGAATAATAACACAGATACAGTAAAACTTAAGTTCTATTAAATAAGAAATATGTTGAAAACAATAAAATGCAGACTGAAAACAAGCTTGCTAGAATGGTGGAAGCTTATCTCTGAGAAGAGATGTGACGACCACTTTCATTCGCAATAAGATGAGTACAATGAGGCTTTGAAGGCCTTTTTACAATAAACATGAATTCCAAAACCCTAGGCATCCAAAAACCTAACCCTAGGAGATGAAGCATCAAAAGTCATGTGGACCCTGTTGGGGTAAGTTAGTAGATCAACTTCTCGGGGTCGTAACTTTTGCATATGATCTTCATTTAGGGCACACGATAGTTTGTTGGAAATGTATTGACGAAGAGATTCATTTAGGGGGATCAATCAAAGCTTTTGGCTATCATAGAGGTGCCCGATCATGAAAAAATATCGTTTAGCCCCTCAAAATGGCCCCGAAAGTTTAGGACCTTAAAAACTGCTAAAAATAGTAAGTTCCCAAAAAAATGTTTTGAGCTAGTTGGAATAGGTGGGTGGCCACCGAGATATTCCTAGATCAATCCTCCCCCCCTTAGGAAGAAATGGTCTCCATTGCGTTGAGTTCCCCCATCAGATGAGGAAATTTCTGTTGAATTTGGCCCCATGTGAGCCACTTGCCTTGGTGTAGGAGTTGCTCTGCTTTGACAACCCGATAAATTTGGATCCTCTTATGGTGATTTCCCTTGACCTGTGTGTCCACGATCTGATCAATAGATTATTGTTCCATGCAACTAGAGTTGATATTTGTTGGTGTCAATTGTTTTGTTATCTCTAAGGTGTCCAATAATGGTGGAAAATAAGGCCAAAGGAGGTCCACATTGAACACTAGGTGAAATCCAAGGAAGGGGGGAAGGTTGATCCCAAAAGAATTGTCACCCATAATCTTGGTGATGGTGTAAGGTCCTGTTGGCGACGGAAGTCACTCCTGGATTGCAGCAGGAGCAGAGCCCGACGCCCATCAATTTTTGTGTCACGATAGTTTTAATGGGTGATCAAATGGGTAGAGACTCGGGAATATATCACTCAAACTCAGGGACTGAGTCCGTCATGCGAGAAACAATGGAGGTCTTGATCTAACTTCAGTCAGTGAGTTGATTTGAAAATGAGCAGGTTGAAGACTTAGTGAGGGGAGTGGACAAACTACCTCAGGCAACAGGCCTTTCAGTAATTTGTAGAAGAAAAACTCTGAATGCGAGATCCTCTGGTTCAGAGCTTCGAGGAACCGAGAGGGGGGACTTGACTGGATTCTCCAATTCCAAGTCGTTCAGTGCTAAGAAAATCACAGGGACCGATTAGAAACAATGCAACTGTTATAGTGATCCAACTCTACATCATCCTATAACAGTTACCGCTCAATTGGATTCTCCAATTCTGAGCCATTATAATACAGTGTAAACAAAGACGCAAAAGAAAAACTGACATTCATAAGACAAGAAGTCTCAAGAGTCCAGACATAACCAGGAGAACAGTTCTTTATTAAAGTTTACCACTGGGAGCCTTGCTCAACCATCGATCCTTACAAAAATGGCGAAAACACCTACATATACTTCAAAACAACAATAGCAGCAAAAACAAGACGCTGCATTAAAAACTTTGCGTCTGCATGTCTTCTGACAGTCTGCCCATGCAGACTCAGGATGATCGTGCACCTATGACATACGCTACCTTAACTTCGCATGACCTTTGCAGGGGAGGTAGCCGAAACATTAAAGGCCAAAATGGCGTGTGCAGACTTCTCTGTCTAATTGAAGACTTCAGCATGGCTTCTTTGGATAATCAGTACACAGAACTCCTTCGAACAGACTTCTTTCCAGACCCTCCATATCTCATATTCAATGAATGAAAGGAGGTTTCAACCATCCGTTTTTTCCTTCATTTACTCCAAGTGGAAACCGGGAGCGAATTCGTATCCGCTGGCATCTGGAAATCGCGATGATCCTTTCAGTGACTAGACTCAACGCTTTTGGCCCCTTTTGTTTAGCTCTTTTGTTTCCCAAATGACCACGGATCGTGACCCTACTTTTATTTCCATAGGGGCTTTCAGCGTTCGTGAATAGGAAGGAGCTCATCCTTGCTTATCATAGTTGCGATGGGTGAAACGTCGAGACGACTCAATTGGGTGCCATGCGTCCTCCAAATCTAATGGTCCTAAACTCTCCCGACGTTGTTGTGGGCCCCAGGTCTTGGACGCTCTCGTTACTTCGCGCATCGGGGATATGAGGGAGCTGCTACCTGCACTTCGAAACTGCGATGGGTGAAAAGGAGGAAAGCCTAATCGCGTGCCAGGTGTCTACTTCAGATAGACGGCTGAGACTGCCCCTTGATACTGCGGGCCTGACTTTGGGCGCCATCGGTGCTTCGGGGTTCAGGGTTTCGAAATGTACAACGACATAAAACCTTCACCCCTTGAACTCGCGACTGCCGAAAATCCGACGTGACTAGATCTCGCGCCACGCGTCCCTCGGATGGACGGTTGTTATTCTTCCCTGCATACAATATGGGCGCGATCTATTTGCGCTAATCTCGGTGCAACTCTACTATCCGTGATTTCCCGTTGACCGCCGATCTGCTCTTATGAAAGGATCTGGACCGTCATCAATATAATTTCACTCGCTTACTGGCTAGAAGCTTGAAACGAGATTTCCATGCTGCGCTTGGGCGCTCCTCGTACAACTTGCAGACTCGAATACTCTTGTGCCTAGGACAAGAAATGTCGCTAACATTAGGCTCCATGGGGGATAGAGTCATCCATGTGATGCTCTAAGAACTCATTCCGCAGCTTCAATACCTTGTTGTTGGGCTATGGAGTCATGCTCAAAACATCCCGCTACTGAAAATACAGGCCGAAAAATAAAAGTAACAAAATAAATCTAAATGCTCAAAGGAGCTTATTTATATACAATCTTAATGCTAATAAAATATTTTACATGGGCTAGGTGAAAGAAAACTTCCACCATAGCCATTCAAGTAGCTCCCTGGATAGAAGCTCCCTCCTTCTGTCGATGATCACCAGCAGATAGTGTAACCGTGACAGCAGAACGGGTACACTCTTCAACTTCTCCTCACAGGGTGAAGTTGATATGGAATTGGGTAGCTCTAAGGCATAAAGGACATGCCACTCCATGTATTCACCGACAGGGCCATAGAATGAGTGGCGAATTTCGGAAAATTGGTGACAGACAGCCTCCTCTGCTACAGAGTTGCTCACATGTGGTTGAATATCTTTGATAAGAACAGGTGAGTGGACAACTAACGTAGGCTCACTAATCTCAGGCGGTAGCTGCTCGCCGACTGGCTCTGGAATGAAATATGTGCTCAACTGTTCCTCTGGTTCCTTTTCCTCTTCTTGGCTCTCCCCCGGGTCGGATTTGTATTCATCATAAATAGGGACCATTAGGTGGTTCTGCTTGTTGACTGGCTCTTCAATATATTTATAGTGATCAAATGTAGGATAAGCTTGTTTCTCATCATCACTATAATATACATCAAAAAGGGGTTGTCCTCCATTGATATGACCCTCCTCCAGTACAGTGATCCCATCAAAAAATTTTGTTTCAGGGACAGTGGGACCTGCTGCTTCTGGCTGCCCATACATAATCCTTTTCTCTTTAATCCCAAGTAAAAATATATCGTGAGAAACCCCTTGGGGGAAAAGAGAAGAATCCTTTTCCACAACTAACCCCTCTTTTAAAAAGAGAGGCTCTTCGTCATCATGAGCAGAGCTGCTAGGAACATCTGCTTCAACCCGATATCCAGGTGAGTCATCTACCATGGACCACATTTTCTCTATAAACTCACAATTTCCACACGAGGCATGTTGATCGTTATGAACATCTAAAGGAATATAGGCATCTGATATGATTTCAGATGCTTCCGTTCTAGGGATAACACAATTAATATCATTCAGCACCTCCATATTTTCCTGGAAAATGCTTTCCTCCACAGTAAAAGATTCATCATGGACCTGGTCTTCAGGGCCAACAAAGGCTTCATGAAGCAAAGAAAACTCCTCACAACAGTTTTCAAACAAACAATCAGCTGGATAGTAGTCTTTACAAAATGAATTGAAATTTGTATGAAAACCTGTTAAAGAGCGGATGCTCACAGTGGGAAGAGATCGACACCACTCAAGAGCAACTCCCTTCAATGAATACCTGAAGAGCTTAATCCGGACATCCTCATGCGTGATATTGTGTCGATGAATAGCCTCATGGAAGTCCAGTAAATGCTCAGCTAGTTCCTCCCAACTTGTTGCATGAAATTCAGGGAGGAAATCTTCCCATTGGTCTCTATCAGGAAGTGCATTAGGAAACCCAACTATCTGGGAAAAGTCACAGAAAGAAAACCTTTGAACCATAATTTTCTCCATATTGAAAGAGTGGAGTCGCCAATCGATCCTCGAATCATGGAGTCGCCAGGTGAAAGATGCACAGCTTCAAATATGCCTGGTCCTTGTTCACCATCAAATGCTAGATCTTAACGTTGTTGTTACCCCAGGAAGCTTCTCAGACTGAGAAAGAAGCTGCTGAAACCTTCTCGAGAAAGCTCCTTAGGGTCAGCTTTCAGGTGTGCTAACAATAGCTACAGCTGAAACAGTGAAGTGGAAACAATGGAGTCACCACAGTGGAGTCGCCAGGTGCACAGTAGCAATCTTTAAGGGATCTGATGTCTTATGCACCTTTAGAATCAGAGGCTCAATGTCGTTCTACCCAGGGAAAATATTCAACTTCGTCCCCGGCAACGGCACCAAAAATGTTGGCGATGGAAGTCACTCCTGGATTGCAGTAGGAGCAGAGCCTGACGCCCATCATTTTTTGTGTCACGATAGTTTTAACGGGTGATCAAATGGGTAGAGACTCGGGAAGATATTACTCAAACTTAGGGACTGAGTCTGGCATGCGAGGAATAAAGGAGGTCTTGATCTAACTTCAGTCAGTGGGTTGATTTGAAAATGAGAAGGTTGAAGACTTGGTGAGGGGAGTGGACAAACTACCTCAGGCAACAGGCCTTTCAGTAATTTGTAGAAGAAAAAATTTGAATGCGAGATCCTCTGGTTCAGAGCTTCAAGGAACTGAGAGGGGGGACTTGACTGGATTCTCCAATTCCAAGTCGTTCAGTGCTAAGAAAATCATAGGGACCAATTAGAAACAATGCAACTGTTACAGTGATCCAACTCTACATCATCCTATAACAGTTACCGCTCGACTAGATTCTCCAATTCTGAGCCATTCTAATACAGTGTAAACAAAGACGCAAAATAAAAACTGACATTCATAAGACAAGAAGTCTCAAGAGTCCAGACATAACCAGGAGAACAATGCTTTATTAAAGTTTACCACCGGGAGCCTTGCTCAACCATCGATCCTTACAAAAATGGCGAAAACGCCTACATATACTTCAAAACAACAACAGCAGAAAAAACAAGACGTTGCATTAAAAACATTGCATCTGCATGTCTTCTGACAGTCTACCCATGTAGACTCGGGATGATCATGCGCCTATGACAGACGCTACCTTAACTTCGCATGACCTTTGCAGGGGAGGTAGCTGAAACATTAAAGGACAAAATGGCGTGTGCAGACTTCTCTGTCTAATCGAGGACTTCGGCATGGCTTCTTTGGATAATCAGTACACAAAACTTCTTCGAACAAACCGCTTGCCAGACCCTCCATATCTCATATTCAATGAATGAAAGGAGGTTTCAACCATCCTTTTTTGCCTTCATTTACTCCAAGCGGAAACCGAGAGCGAAATCATATCCGTTGGCATCTGGAAATCGCAATGATCCTTTCGACGACTGGACTCAACGCTTTTGGCCCCTTTTGCTTAGCTCTTTTGTTTCCCAAATGACCACGGACCGTGACCCTACTTTTATTTCCATAGGGGCTTTCGGCGTTCGCGAATAGGAAGGAGCTAATCCTTGCTTATCATAGTTGCGATGGGCGAAATGTCGAGATGGCTCAATTGGGTGCCACACGTCCTCCAAATCTGATGGTCCTAAACTCTCCCGACGTTGTTGTGGGCCCCATTTCATGGACACTCTCGTTACTTCGCGCATCGGGGATATGAGGGAGCTGCTACTTGTGCATCGAAACCGCGATGGGTGAAAAGGCGGGGAGCCTAATCACGCGCCAGGCATCCGCTTCATATGGACAGAAGAGACTGCCCCTTGATAATGCGGGCCCAACTTTGGGTGCCATCGACGCTTCGGGGTTCGGGGTTTCGAAATGTACAATGACATAAAAACTTCACCCCTTGAACTCGCGACTTCCGAAAAGCCGACGCGACTAGATCTCGCACCACACGTCCCTCAAATGGACGGTTGTTATTCTTCCCTGCATACAATATGGGCGCGATCTATTTGCGCTAATCTCAACGCAATTCTACTATCCGCGATTTCCCGCTGACCGTCGATCTTATCTTATGAAAGGATCTGGATCGTCGTCAATATAATTTCGTTCGCTTACTGGCTGGAATCTTGAAACGAAATTTTTCCATGTTGTGCTTGGGCGCTCCTCGTACAACTTGTAGACCCGAATACTCCTGTGCCTAGGACAAGAAATTTCGCTAACATTAGGCTCCATGGGGGATAGATTCATCCCTGTGATGCTCTAAGAACTCATTCCGCACCTTCAGTGCCTTTCTATTGGGCTATGGAGTCATGCTCATAACATCCCGCTACTGAAAATATAGGCCGAAAAATAAAAGTAACAAAATAAAGCTACATGCTCAAAGGAGATTATTTATATATAGTCCTAATGCTAATAAAATATTTTACATGGGCTAGGTGAAAGAAAACTTCCACCATAGCCATTCAAGCAACTTCATGGATAGAAGCTCCTTCCTTCTGTCGATGATCACGAGCAAATAGTGTAACCGTGACAGCAGAACGGGTACACTCTTCAACTTCTCCTCAGAGGGTGAAGTTGATATGGAATAGGGCGGCTCCAAGGCATAAAGGACATGCCACTCCATGTATTCACCGACAGGGTCATCGAATGAGTGGCGAATTTCGGAAAATTGGTGACAGGAAGCCTCCTCTGCTACAGAGTTTCTCACATGTGGTTGAATATATTTGATAAGCACAGGTGAGTGGACAACTGACATAGGCTCATTGATCTCAGGTGTTAGATGCTCGCTGACTGGCTCTGGAATGAAATATGTGCTCAGTTGTTCCTCTGGTTCCTTTTCCTCTTCTTGTCTCTCCCCCGGGTAGGATTTGTATTCATCATAAATAGGGACCATGGGTTGGTTCGTCTTGCTGACTGGATCTTCAATATATTTATAGTGACCAAATGTAGGATAAGCTTGTTGATCATCATCACTATAATATACATCAAAAAGGGCTTTTCTTTCATTGATATGACCCTCCTCCATAAAAGTGATCCCGTAAAAAAAAATTGTTTCAGGGACAGTGGGACCTGCTGCTTCTGGTTGCCCATACATAATCCTTTTCTCTTTAATCCCAGGTAAAAATATATCCTGAGAAACCCCCTGGGGGAGAAGAGAAGAATCATCTTCCACAACTAACCCCTCTTTTAAAAAGAGAGGGTCTTCGTCATCATGAGAAGAGCTTCTAGGAACATCTACTTCAACCCGATATCCAGGTGAGTCATCTACCATGGACCACATTTGCTCTATAAACTCACAATTTCCACAAGAAGCATGTTGATCGTTATGAACATCTAAAGGAATATAGGCATCTGATATGATGTCAGATGCTTCCATTCTAGGGCTAACACAATTAATATCATTCAACACCTCCATATTTTCTTGGCAAATGCTTTCCTCCACAGTAAAAGCTTCATCATCGACCTGGTCTTCAGGGCCAGCAGAGGCTTCATGAAGCGAAGAAAACTCCTCACAACAGTTTTCAAACAAACAATCAACTGGATAGTAGTCTTTACAAAATGAATTGAAAGTTGTATGAAAACTTGTTAAAGAGCGGATGCTCACAGCGGGAAGAGATCGACACCACTCAAGAGAAGCTCCCTTCAATGAATACCTGAAGAGATTAATCTGGACATCCTCGTGCGTGATATTGTGTCGGTGAATAGCCTCATGGAAGTCCAGTAAATGCTCAGCTGGTTCCTCCCAACTTGTTCCATGAAATTCAGGGAGGAAATGTTCCCATTGGTCTCTATCATGAAGTGCATTAGGAAACCCAACTATCTGGGAAAAGTCACAAAAAGAAAACCTTTGAGCCATAATTTTCTCCATATCGAAACTGTGGAGTCACCAATCGATCCTCGAATCATGGAGTCACCAGGTGAAAGATGCGCAAATTCAAATATGTCTGGTCCTTGTTCACCATCAAAGGCCAGATCTTAACGTTGTCGTTACCCCAGGAAGCTTCTTAGACTAAGAAATAAGTTGTTGAAACATTCTCGAGAAATCTCATTAGGGTCAGTTTTCAGGTGTGCTAACAATAGCTACAGCTGAAACAGTGAAGTGGAAACAATGGAGTCGCCACAGTGGAGTTTCCAGGTGCACAGTAGCAATATTTAAGGACTCTCATGTCTGATGCACCTTCAGAATCAGAGGCTCAATGTCATTCTGCCCAAGGAAAATATTCAACTTCGTCCCCGACAACGACACCAGAAATGTTGGCGACGGAAGTCACTCCTGGATTGCAGTAGGAGCAGAGCCCGACGCCCATCAGTTTTTGTGTCACGATAGTTTTAATGGGTAGAGACTCGGGAATATATCACTCAAACTCAGGGACTGAGTCCGGCATGGGAGGAACAAAGGAGGTCTTGATCTAACTTCAGGCAGTGGGTTGATTTGAAAATGAGCAGGTTGAAGACTTGGTGAGGGGAGTGGACAAACTACCTCAGGCAACAGGCCTTTCAGTGATTTGTAGAAGAAAAACTTTGAATGCGATATCCTCTGGTTCAGAGCTTCAAGGAACTGAGAGGGGGAACTTGACTAGATTCTCCAATTCCAAGTCGTTCAGTGCTAATAAAATCACAGGGATCGATTACAAACAATGCAACCGTTACAGTGATCCAACTCTACATCATCCTATAATAGTTACCACTCGACTGGATTCTCCAATTTCAAGCCATTCTAATACAGTGTAAACAAAGACGTGAAAGCAAAACTGACATTCATAAGACAAGAAGTCTCAAGAGTCTAGACATAACCAGGAGAATAGTGCTTTATTAAAGTTTACCACCGGGAGCCTTGCTCAACTATCGATCCTTACAAAAATGGCGAAAATGCCTACATATACTTCAAAACAACAACAACAACAAAAACAAGATGTTGCACTAAAAACATTGCATCTGCATGTCTTCTGACAGTCTGCCCATGCAGACTCAGGATGATCATGCGCCTATGACAGACGCTACCTTAACTTCGCATGATCTTTGCAGGGGAGGTAGCTGAAACATTAAAGGCCAAAATGGCATGTGCAGAATTCTCTGTCTAATCGAGGACTTCGGCATGGATTCTTTGAATAATCAGTACATAGAACTCCTTCGAACAGACCACTTGCCAGACCCTCCATATCTCATATTCAATGAATGAAAGGAGGTTTCAACCATCCGTTTTTGCCTTCATTTACTCCAAGTGGAAACTAGGAGCGAAATCGTATCCGCTGGCATCTGGAAATCGCGATGATCCTTTCGGCAACTAGACTCAATGCTTTTGGCCCCTTTTGCTTATCTCTTTTGTTTCCCAAATGACCACGAACCGTGACCTTGCTTTTATTTCCATAGGGGCTTTCGGCATTCGTGAATAGGAAGGAGTTGATCCTTGCTTATCATAGTTGCGATGGGCGAAACACCGAGATGGCTCAATTGGGCGCCACACATCCTCCAAATATGATGGTCCTAAACTCTCTCGACGTTGTTGTGGGCCCCAGGTCCTAGACGCTCTTGTTACTTCGCGCATCGTCGTTATGAGGGAGCTGCTACTTGCGCTTCGAAACCGCGATGGGTGAAAAGGCGGGGAGCCTAATCGTGTGCCAGGCATCCACTTCAGATGGACAGCTGAGACTGCCCCTTGATACTGTAGGCCCAACTTTGGGTACCATCGGCGCTTTGGGGTTCGGGGTTTCAAAATGTACAACGACATAAAACCTTCACCCCTTGAACTCGCGACTGCCGAAAATCCGACGCGACTAGATCTCGCGCCACGTGTCCCTCGGATGGATGGTTGTTATCCTTCCCTGCATACAATATGGGCACAATCTATTTGCGCTAATCTCGGTGAAACTCTACTGTCTACGATTTCCCGCTGACCGTCGATCTGCTCTTATGAAAGGATCTGGACCGTCGTCAATATAATTTCGCTCGCTGTTATCACTGAAAATTTTTCTGCACATGGTTACAAGAACTCAGCATCGTCAAACAGTAATGAAGTCATTCATGGCCTTGAATTAATCCCACAACATTCAAGAAAAGGGCAAAAACTATACAATGTAGTGAAAAATTGAAGAGCGCTTTGCAGACATTGGGTGTGCGCACACATGCGCGGAACAGAAATGTAGAAAGCGCGCATATGTGCACGATGCGTGGTTGTTAGCACAAAAATCCATGCACCTGCTAAACGACGCATTTATGAATGTGGTTGGCCTCCCAACCACTTATGGTTCAGCTCCCAAGCTGATTTGACTTCCAAATCTAGGCTGGACCCGAATGGTGGGCTGGTCAAAGACCTAATAATGCCCTAAATGGCCTCTTTTCACAATACAAAGCAATTACACAATAACCCAATGCAATGCTATAAAAATCCATGAATGCACCTCATTTTCTCAAGGAATTCAAAGTAATGTTATGCTGCCTATATTGTTTTAAGGACTCCATCCTTGACAAGAACACATTGGCACCATTTCATTGAGCAATCCATCTCACCATTGAGTGGATTTGCAAAGAGTTCTTTCATCACCATTTTCATTTTGTTTGTTGTAAGAAGAGCTACTAGTGAGGGTCCAAGAGCCTTCCCTTAGAGGAAGAAGGGACTCATAGTCCCCTTTCTTATTGGTTCTTTGTTTTCATCAATAGATCAAGCCTCAAACATTGGTGAAATGGGTCTTTTTGTTCTTGTTATCTCTATGTCCCTATGCTTATGATTTTAGTTTTTATTAGATTAATTCTTAATTATAGTTTTGTTTTTCTTTATCTAACTCTTTTCTCTACAGTTGTCCTGCTCAGCAGACCCAACTGATCTTGCAAGCACCTCTCATTTTCTCACTAAGGTGACGAAAGAGGCGCAACAGATTGGTGACTCCACTGGGGAAAGGTATCAAATTCCTACCTCATTTGGGTTTATTTTTCTCTTCTTTTAGTTTGTTTAACTTGCAGGTGTACTAACCGGCCTAAGCCGACCTACCAACCATCCAATTCAAAGGAGAATTGAGACAAATCCATCCGGATTTTTCTTTCTCAGCCGCTTGTCACCAGTGCGTGGGTATTCTACCCCACAGACGCACATCGTGCGCGCATGCGCTTAAGTGACAGCCTTTCTCTGTGCGCATGCACGTTCAGACTCATCTCTGTTCGTGCGCCTGCGCTCTGTGCGCCTCTATCTTCACTAGGGGCCGCACATCTGAGAAAAATTTCACATTGTAAGTTGTTGGGATGTGGGGAAGGCCATTTGCCTTCTTAAAAATGATGTCAAGCATGTTCTAAAAACTGCACCACACTTAGTCCCCTCATCATATAAAGGGGTTTGTCAAACACACATAGGCACTTAGGAGGATAAAAATCAATTTCCCTTATCTGCTTTTTGCCACATGGATGGCTTGTTTTGACTCACAAGATAAGGTGGAAATCATTTTTAATCACATCTAACTCACATTGGGACTAGAAGTTGAATTACAATCGCTTAGTATGCTCTTCTCCCGTGCCTTCAAGCGACCTTGAGAATCAGAAAAAGATTGTGAAACAATTTCATCTCCCTTAAACAAAGTTTAAAACCTTTAGGAGAGGACAACGGCCCTTCTTGGGACCCCTCTTAGTTTTCTTTTTCAAACACATCTTAATATTGTAATGGGCCCATACATGCCCACATGCTACAAATATAGGATAGTGTTTGAAATTTTGCTTTCTTAGATCAAAACACTAGGGAAGTTTAAAGGTTTGTAACGGGCCCATACATGCCCACATGTTCAATATAGGATAGTTTCAAGATTTTCTTAGATTACATCACAATAGGGAGTTAAAGGATAGTAATGGACCCACATGTCCACATGCTAGCTTCCTAGGGATTTTGAATTACACAAGGTTGTACCAAAGGCACTTAGTTAATTAGGTAATCAAACTCTTGTAAAGACCAAGCGAAGTCCACATGCAGCAAGGTGACATCTAATTCACTAAAAATTGTCACACTTTCACTCACACACAAAAGTCACTTATCACTCACATAGCTTCTTCTTGAAACATGGAGGTCAAAGTAAGTTTCCTCCAAAAAGGATTCCGAAAACACCCCACCTTTTCTTGATTGGACTATCCACTCCCATTTTTAATCAACGAGGTTGGTTTGCACCCCCAACCTCCCAAAACAACTACATCTAAAAACTCACTAAGTTTTCCTCCACAGGAGGTGCCAAAAGAAATTTTTTAGTCTAGGTAGGATTTCGGGGATAGGCATCCAAATAACTCCCCGTTATCTGGTTCTCACATTGTTAAAAGATAGAGGTTGTCAAATAGGGAACTGAAAATCCTCCAAGTCAAGTGTTCCAATCACCATAAGGCAGGGAGATACTCGTGAAGGGTTGAAGGCCGAGGTTCGGTTTTTCTATGCGTCCCCCCTTGAGGCACCCACCTCTTGGACGGGATCCAGCCCGTGACCCATTTCTTAGGCCGAAAATCTAAATGTTGCACTTTGACCGAGGTACCTAGTGGCCAAATTTAGGACATCTACCCGGGTGGCAATTGTGGGCTGCAATTGCACCTTGATTGGATTTTGTGTGGCTATTGGAAAATATCTCCAACTCTTTCAGGATATGCCCCCTTTACCCCTCATTATAACCAATTATTTCATCCTTCACTAGTTTCTCTTCCGGTGACTTTAGACCCCACTATTGAGTACTATTGGAAGGTCCAGTGCTATTTGAGAGGAAGGATGTTACGTCTTCTAGGACACGAGCATTTGCTTTCTTTTGATTCCCCCAAGCGGACAAAACCCACTTACCCACATATATGCTTCTTTCTCATTTTATGTATGATGCACATCTGATTACAGTTTGATTTGGATATATATATTGTGTAAACATTCAATGCAAAGACTCTTGTTCCTATATTACTCTCACCACTTTTTCACACATTCACACAGCTAGTCTGACATCATAGGGGAACCACAGAACCCCCATCGTTCACGACGCTTTCTCAACCTCCCTCCTATATTAGGGGGAGTATCTGGTCATGCCCGCTCATCAACACTCCCTTCACACACTCATGTGAGTGCTACTATCTTAGGATCAACTTTTATTGGTTCTACATTACTTGGGTCAACTTCCCAAGGTCATCCGTTCACTCGCTCTCCTTTACACGGAAGCGGGGGACCCACTTCCTCTCAAGCAGGAAGCACCAACCCACCTAGCCCCCCTCACGGGTCAGGTTCACAACACACTATGGTCGGAGCTAACCCTCCCCCACCACTACAGATGCCATATTTGGCCTCTCTCAACATACCAGATCTCACCAAACTTACGAATGATCCTATATTGCATGATCCCACATGGCCTGCAATGCCAACCAAACTACCTTCAGACATACCAAAGTTTGAAGGAAAGGCAGGCGATGACCCTGCCAACCATGTCATGACCTTTCACCTATGGTGCTCCTCCAACTGCATTATGGATGATTCCATCAGATTGCGATTATTTCAACGCACACTCACTGGCCCATCGGCTAAATGGTAT
Organism: Picea engelmannii; assembly: GCA_009831015.1. Lineage (NCBI taxonomy): Eukaryota > Viridiplantae > Streptophyta > Pinopsida > Pinales > Pinaceae > Picea > Picea engelmannii. The sequence goes on from ML849173.1 coordinate 31,906, forward strand.
GTCGAAGAAAAATCGGGGTCCCACGCAACCTTTGAGTCATTGGCCAAAGCATTTTTGACCTTTTTCCAATTACCCATCCACCATGACAATAGTCTAGAACTACTTTCTAACTTCAAACAAACCTCAGCCACACACATCGCTGACCACATTCATGAGTGGCGTAGGCGACGTAGTTTGTGCAAAGCAGAAACCACCAAGCAATAGTGTCTCGACTGGTTTCTTAGATCACTTGTCTCTCTCCTCGGTAAGGATGTAGCTTCCACCTTCCCTCAATCGAAAGAGGAATCCATCAGCAAGGCCCAACAGTATGACCTCATCTACGCACAGTCAGGGTACTTATACATGGTACTTCCTGATCTTCCAAAACCTGTGCCATTTGGCCAAGACAAACCTGGAATGTCTCACTCAGCAGACGAACTAATAGGTGTCACCACACACCATGGTCCACAACCCCAACCACCACTGATGTATGGAACACCTCAATACCCGCCAGCATATGGGGGCACTCCTTATTACCCCCCACCTCCTTATCAACATCCATACCATGTTGCTATACCTCCACCCATCAGAGGACCACCGCCGGCACCTCCCATACATCCACCTATTCCCACAAACAGTGGTACTCCCTCAACATCAGCTTATAGCACTAGTGAAAGCACTACGCCTTCCTATGTACCTTATGGATCGGTACCACCACAAAATCCATACTTCCCATTTCCTGGTCCTCCACAACCCATGGCTCCCCCACATCCTCATGCGGGGGTAAATTTTGTTCAACCTTCTGCTGCTCAACAATACCAAAGTTTTGAACATTTGAATACAGCCAACCCAACTCATCCATCGAACAATGCCAAGAAGAAAGGACAGAACAAGAATAACAACAACCCAGGTCAAGGCGGGAATCAACCCCCACAGCACCAACCCACTGGGGGCAACCAAAACCAAGGGAACCAAAACCCCCAAGGGGGCAATAATAACATATGCCAAGGGAGAAATAATGTTAAAACCATCTTCCCTTGTTCCCTTTGTGGTGAGTTCGGTCATTACACTCACCATTTCCCCCAGATCGTTGATTTCAAATGGTTGAAAGACTCTGGTAGTCTTCCCCATTCTCCTGCACAACCTGCCCCTCAGCAGGCACCACAACAATACGTGCAACAACCC
>ML849174.1:0-18417 GCA_009831015.1 Picea engelmannii
ATGACAAACATCCATGGGAATGACATCACATAATATTTCATCCTTATATCCTCCTATTTTAAATTCAACTAAACACTGTTTAGTGACATTTACCTGATGTCCTTTTTGTAGCCACGAAACTCTGTATGGGATTGGATGTACAATAGTCTCCATCTCTAGCTTTTCTACCATCTCTATAGAAATGAGATTGTCTATGCTACCACTGTCTACGATGACTTTGCATACCCTGTCTTTGGTCTTGCAAGCAATTTGAAAAAGTCTGTTCCTTTGGGTTGTGTTCTCTGCATCCTTCTCTGGCATTAAAAGAACTTTTCTCATCATCAGTGATCTTCCACCCTTAGCATCTTCTGCCTCAACATTCCTTCCTTGGCAATGTGAGTCTCACCTCCATCTTTCTTTCTATCTGTACATTCATAGGATTTGTGTTCATTTTTTCCACAGGTAAATAATTTTATTTCTCCACCTCTGCCTCTTCCTCTTCCTCTGGTTCAAGGAAAAGTATTTCTATCAGCATACTATCCTCTCTATGACATCCCACCTCTCTCATGCTAAGTTTGAGGTTTCTTCCCCTCTTCTTGAGGTTTCTGAGCTCTGTCTTGGGAAATTGTCTTGCCTCTTCCTTGACTTTTGCCTCGGCCTCTTTGACCTTCCTTTCGGCTCATCTTCTCTTCAACTTTTAGAGCCATCTGATAAGCATATTCTACAGCCTGAATGATCATCATGATCATCACATCTTGGATGTCATATCTCAGACCATTCATGTACCTGACAACCTTTTCATCATCGCTTTCCCGATGACCTGCTCTGATGTTTAGTTTGTAGAATTCTTCAGTGTACTCTTTCACTAACATCAACTTCTGTCTCAAATTCTGCATTCTCCGAAACAAAGTGATTTGATAATCCTTGGGTATGAATTTTGCCTTCATTTTCACAACCATTCTATCCCAACTTTTGATTTTCTACTTGCCTTTGCAATGTCTGTCAGCCTACAGTTCATCCCACCATAATGTTGCATGCCCTTTAAGTCTTGTGACAGCATGTTTGACTTTTCTATTTTCCTCAACATCCTGATAGTTGAAGTATTTATCCAGAGCTCTAATCCAGTCTAGAATCTCTTCAACATCTAAGTTCCCTTCATACATGGGAATCTCCATTTTTTCCCTAGCACCTATCCTTGCGATAGCCCTGAATAGGCGTTCGTCTACAACATCTTTGACTGCAACTTCTTCTCCATGTCTAGCTTCATTTTCACTGTCAGCCTCACTGATATCCCCAATGTCGACTGTGTGCCTCTGTGTTGTCTCCATGGCATCAAGCCTGGCATGTAATTCATGCATTTCCCTTTCCACCGTTGGATCAGGCATTGGTCTGTCTCTTCTTATTGGTGGCATGGCTGAGAAATATTCTTCCTTTCTCTGCTACAGAAAGAAAAGACTCTTTTTGTGCTCTGATACCACGTTGATGCAAACCCCCAAACCCTCGGATCAAGGTCCACGCAGGATCTCTCTAAATATTCCCTTTGAGTCTTATTGACTCTTTGGTTTCCCCTCGAGAAATACATTACACACTCAATTTTGTAACCAAATGTCCTTATGAGTGTTCTCACATGATCAAACATGAAGCATCACCCCAGATCTCTTGACCCAAAATAGGATCCTGCCCTTTGCAAATTCGGTACTTCGGGTTTTGCGACTTTGCGATCCCTGTTGTCGAGGGTTCATGTCTCTACAACCTCCAAAACCTGAACCACCGAACTTCGATGCACTCAACAAAGGTTGAATTCCCAATGGGCTCCTCACTTCATTGGGATTTCAGACTTCGTGATTTTGTGAATCCATATGCAAGGCTCCCAGTCCTTCGAACTTCAAACCCTGAAACGATCAACAAGGTTTGACTCCACCTAGTGACAAGTACGCCACCTGTCACTATTCCCGTGTTTTGGGACTTTCTCTCTCAAATAAATGCCTTCTCCATTTCCTGACACTCGAAGGGCCAAAATCCTGAAACTCTAATCCAATTCCTGTCGCAACTCATGACTTCGGGAGTTTCGAATCACTGTGCTCAACTCCTCATTGTTAATATCCTTGAAATGCCGAAATGATCTGACGCCTTGTGCAAAGCACAATCAACGGTCCATGTTAATTCTGGATCCTAGAGTGGAAAGCTTGCCTGCCTCTAACCACCCTGTAAATTCCTTGAATCCTATGGTCCTCTTGATTTCATGAATTCCCCACAAAGAATTCTAACCTCTAGTTGCTCCTTGGTAATCCCCATGAAATAAATCAAGGTTCCTCCACTGGAACATAACTTTTGTTGGATTTCTTTGACCCTTGTCTTCCCTTGAAGTAGTTCGACCTTTTCCTCCTCTGAACACTTCAACGATGCTACCCCTTCTGAGCTTTCTTCGCAATTTCGAGTCTTCAAAAAGACTCCTGCATGCACTCCTTGCGACAATTCCCTCAAATACTTTTAAGTTATTTGAATTCTTGACTCTGTGCACCCTCCTACAACAACAGACCTTCAATTCATCCCTTAGTTGATAAGTTATGAGATTTCAACCAACCTGCACACACCTTGCACGAATTCTATGCTTCACCTACACTTCTGCTAGAATGAGAACAACGGTATCTCTCATAATCTTTCAGAGATAAACTTTGGACCTTCGTCAACGCACTCCTTGCAGGAAATCTTACTCAGGATGAGAAATAATTGAAACTCATTCACTCCCTCAATCAGACTTCAACATTCAACATGAAATCATACATTCACACACTATTAAAGCAAATGCATAATAGAGAGAATAAACAACCATAAGCATACCATTTAGCATGTATACATAGAGAACATCATAACACCATGAATCTGAATCAAAGCTTCATATATTAATTTAGAACTTTTGTACATGGGTTCTTCTCTACAACTCTCTGCTACATCTCTTTCTTTCTACTCTATGCTCTATGATAGCTCTCTAATGTTACAAATGATACAAAGGTGAGGGTCTCTATAGTTGGTTTTCCCTCCTACGCTCCTAAACTGTATAATCTTCATTCAAACCCACCTAATTTCATTTACTATGCATAAATACCTTAATGTTTTACATATGAGAGCAATCGCTCAAGATCTGTTTACAATATGTAAGTACGCTTCCCTTTAACAATTACATTAATGTTTCAAAGATATTTCAAAATGTGCACTAGTGGCCTTCCAGCTGTCTTCCCCTTCATGCTCACTTGACTACTTACGATGCTCCTAGATCAGATAATCTGAACAGAATTACAACATCATAGAAAGAGAAGGCCTAGCCATCACCTATACACTTCAGAAATTTAGGCAGTATTTACTAGGTAAACACTTTAAAATGTTCACAAACCATTCTGCTCTCAAATATCTAGTCAACAAGCCAGTGTTGGGGAGGAGGATATGTAGATTGGTATTATTATTTCAAGAATTATGTTTTGAAGTGATAGTCAAACTAGGGAAGTTGAATGCAGGACTTTATCACCTATCAAGGGTAACCAATGGAGAAGAACATACTAAATTGGAAGACAACTTCCCTAATGCATAGTTATTTTCAGTATAGGTAGATGATGGATACTTTCTTGATATTATTGAATACTTAAGTATAGGAGTTGTGCCACAGGAATTTAGCACTGTTCAGAAGAAAAATATGGTAGTCAGAGCTACACACTATCAACTCATTGTAGGACATCTATACAAGATAGGCACAGATAGTATTTTGAGAAGGTGTGTATTGGAACATGAACGACCCAGGGTTTTAGTAGAATCTCATGAAGGTATAGATGGAGGAAACTATGTAGGAAAAGATACCATGTAGAAGGTATTGCATGCAGGATTATGGTGGCCAATAGTCCACAAAGATGCCAAGAAATATTTCTAGAATTGTGATGTCTATTAGAGCATTGGCAAACCCAACAAAAGGGATGAGATGCCCCTAAGACCACAAGTAACTCTGCAAGTATTTGAAAAATGGGAAATAGACTTTGTTGGACCTATTAATCCACCAACAAAAAGGTCAAGAGTAAGATATATCATTACTTAAACCTAATACTTAACAAGATGGGAAGAAGTAGCACCAATCAAAGATTGTAGTGCAGAGATAACAACACACTTCTTATTTGAGAAAGTGATCAACATATTTGTATGTCCTAGGATTTCAATGAGTGACCAAGGCACTCATTTTATTAATAATACCATCAGGGCTACGACTGAGGAGTTTGAAGTCTATCACCAGAAGAGTACACCATATCATTCTTAGGTAAATGGAATAGTACAATATTTCAATAATATTTTGGAAAAGGGTTTGACTAAGATCTGCAATGTTAACATGGATGATTGGGACTTGAAAATACCAGCAGTACTATTGGAATATAGGACCACATGCAAGAACTTGACAGGACATACACCATTCAGATTGGTGTATGGATAGGAAGCATTGGTGCCATTAGAATTTATGGTACCCAATCTGTGCGTAGAAACAATTACCAGCAGGACAAAAAGAGTCACAGTGCATGAGAGGTTAAGTCAAATAATGGAAATGGAAGAGGATAGTATTTTGACAGGATTTCACCAGGAAGTACAGAAAGAAAGGAACAAATCATGACATGACAAACATATTAAAAAGAAACGATATGAGGGAGACCTAGTTCTTCTCTATGAAAACAAATTTTTGCAACACCCTGGTAAGTTTAGAATGCATTGGCTAGGGCCATATGAAGTAAATATTGTCACAGATGGGGGATCTGTGTAGCTAAAAGACTTGGGAGGAACAACATTCAAAGGAATGATCAACGATAGTCGAATGAAACTGTACATGGAAAATCAATCTACTAACTCTTAAATGTTACAGTGTAGTAAGAAAGTCATGTATATAGTGTACTATAGTATATATTAGGAAAGAAAACGGATAAAAAGAAATAAAAAGAAAAAAAGAAGAAAAAGGAAGATACAAAATACTGGTAAATATCATGCACAACAGACAGTGGAATCAAGGCGACAAAAAAAAAGTTACCACACGTAGCATATGGTTGACAGGAAGAAAACATAACACACCAAGGGAAAAGTCACAACATAAATGTAAAACGCAACAAAAAGTTACAATGCACTGGAAAACAAGCCAATGATCGAAAAAGAAAACACCGGCCATCGAGGTAAAAAAGAATGAATTGAGCATTTATGAAACTTAGTGAAGCATGCTAGAAAAGATTTAACGCATTTATGACCATCAAAGAAGCATCTCTGAGAAAATTTAGGGAATTCATGACACCCCGTATATAACTAAAACGTGAGCCAAATGATACTTATTGTGAATTTACATACCCACATAGCAAAGGAGCACGAAGATAGGTAGTAAATAGGTAAGTTCAGAGATCTTAGTAGCCAAGGTTCAACTGGATAAGGAAGAATTACCCATGATGGAACCTCCAAAGGATGGTACACCTAGACAAACAACACAGAAAACATGCAATAACCACAGATCTCCGTAGGAAACCGTAGAGGCAAAACAAGTTTTACAAAGACAGAGGGAATTGTTGATGTCTATGAAATTCCTTCACTACAGACTGAACTAGTGAGCACCACACTAGTAGAGGAAGAGAGGTAGGCCCCATTGATGATCAGGATGGACATCGACTCACACAGCAGTGCACGGGGCCATGACCCATTCACAACAAGAAACCCACAACATCCTTCCAGTGTCAAAGAATCCAACAAAACAAATGGTGTTGATAGTGAAAGGACAAAATCTGGTAGGCCAAGGTCACAACCTATGGTGGGGTTTTCATATCAGGAGGAAGTGCAGTTCATAGATATCACGGGGAAACTATATTCAGACTAGGAATAAAGAGAACCAGAGGCTGGGACATCTAGTATTCCATCATAGAGAAAGGGGAAACAACCCATTGTGCATTCCATGCGTAAGAAACCCGACGCCTCGATCATTTTTTCATGCATTCTAGATGGGGTGCAGGCCACACCAAGTTTACAGGGTTGCGTCAAAAGGTTATGGTATGCATACCACGAGGTGTCTGAAACCAGAAAGTTCCCAAAATTTTCACAATAGTTGTATATAGAGAGCCTAGGCACAGGGTCATTAGGAGATCCAGTGTTGCAACCAAAGCAGTGGGTGGCAAGCTTAGTAAATACAAACATTCTTAATTTGTTTGAGCTTCCTCACTTCGTAATGGGGAAAGACGTGAACAATTGTGTCAAGAATTTATTGGCAGTCCTCCATGGGGGAATTTTATGGATGGATGCGATAGTCTCCATCGATGTCAAACTAATTTCCTTCATCGCAGGACTAGCATCAAATGACGAGAAGTCCACGCGATACATGGATGATAAAACCAAGGAAAATGCACTTGCAGAAGAAATGAAGAAAACATATGGGACAAAAAGGGGCTCACTTGACATTATCATAAAATGGATCAGTCACGCAGCCACCAAGATGGAAACAAAATTGATGGTATGCAAAATCCTTCAAAAATGTCGCAAGGAGGAGGTCCCCACAGGAGTTGTCGTAGTGATAGCATAGTGCGCAAATGACACCATGCTAAGTTGGGCCCCATACTTATTGAATCTATTGCTATATGATTGCAAGGATGCCCAAGACTTTGGAACCGAGTTCCATTACTCTCAACTTATTATACTAATAATGATAATTGGATGGAAAGAGCCTACTTACTCATATTTATGTGATAGAGTAGGATGATGTTGTGCAACACGGTACACATCATTGGGAAGAACTTATGATTCCAAGTAGAGAAGTGGTAATGCCAACACTTTTGCTTGGTATCTTAGTGATATGAAAGAGAATATAGCCAATACCTAAATAATATCTCTTGAGGTGGTCTCGCAGTACTAGGGGATAGCCAATTTTAAGGATACGTGACATAACATGTAGATCCAAACGCACAGGGATACAGACAAAGAATGGATACAACTTCAATTCTGCATCAATGTAGAGGAAGTTGAATGGGAAATAAAATATTGGATGGATGACTGGAATATCCCATTCATCACCAAGGACATGCCCAAAGGGAAAGAAGTGGAAGTAGTATCATCCAAGAAATTTTCAGGGGGAAGCTTCGCAACCAAGAAACCAACACAGTAGACGAAGCTTGGTCTAAAGACAATGCAACATAAGAAGGGAACTACCCCAAAGAAGGATGGGAAGATAGGAAAAAAGGACAATGTCCCACACACAAGGAACAAGGAACGGGGGAAATAACAACACAGGGAACCTTGACGACAACTACTCCTCAAGAGACAGGGCCACCCAAACGATCGATCATACATATAGGTGGGCCGCGCAAGAAGGCCAAGGCCCAAAAATACATCCTCGAATACACAATCATCAAGGATGATGTTGATTTAGTCACAGAGAGGGTGCAGGACCACACAGCAGAAGAGTATGAGGAGGCCGAGAACCAAACAAAAAGGACAAGGAAGGACTTGGCTGACATTAAGTAGGTCTTGGAACATATACAAGCACCACAACTACAAGAGAGGGGAGTAGAAACGATCCCCCGAGTGACCAAAGTAGGGGAAAAAACTACATAAAACGAGGAAGACACAATAAAAATCATAGCGCAAGAAAGTCCTAGCTTTCAGATAACAACAAATTTGATACGGTTCTAGGAGGCCATAACACAGATGCCACTTAAAGACTCGGTGCAGGTAGAGTTGGTATTGGCTAAAATACCAACAAAGGAGTTGTACAAGGTACAAGTCAGTGTCACATATGAAGTGTAATCACAATCCAAAGAAGATATGACACAATTGAAAATCACCATGGATGGAAAGGATGCACCATAAGTTGTGGTAGAGCAGGTCCAGCTGGAGACATAGGAGGAGAAGCAACGTGTGGATAAATTGGATCAGAATCTTAAGGACGTCTTCAAAAATATTCCAGACAACGTGTAGGTAGTTGTGAGAAATGATGAAGAACAAATTAAAATCATCGCATAGACACTCAAAGAGTATAAGAAGTAGATCAAGGAACTCAAGGAAACATTAACACCAACCACTCCTCCCGAAGTTACAGTTGAAAGGGAACAACAGGAAGCCATGGAAATAGAAATGATGGAAAGAGAATCCAAAAAGGTCACATAAATTTTTGACAGGACCACACAACTATGGATGATGTTGGAGGAAGATGAAAAGGTCCAACAACTAGACCAACAAGAAGAGAAAATCAACACTTCAATGTAGAAGTTGAAGAAGCGACAAAAGGCCATAAGCATTATAGAATGATTAAAAGGCACACAAGAGATGAAGACCATGCAGAAATAATTGAAGACTGCGCAAAATAACAAGTAGGCAAGGAAAACCCAGTTAGAACCCCTCCAGGAGAAATCATTGCAAATAATTGTTGAACTTGACGAGTAGAAGACAAGGATCACTCAGGATCATGATGATAGCACAAACTATATGAAGGAACACATCACAATGCAGAGGGTAGAGGAGCTTGTAGATAAAGTTGCACAAGTGAGATTAAAATGGGAAGAATTAGAAGGAAATTTTCACATCTTGGCAAAGGCTATAAAGGGAGCGTGCACCACCTATGTGGTTTGGGATGAGCCACATGTCATTGTTGGGGGCTTGTTGGGTGTAGGCCTATTTTGAGAAGGAATTCTATTTTGGGCGCAAGCCTATTTTTGGAGAAAGATATGTTTTGAGAAAGATCTATTTTTGTAGAAATGTCACCCAATTATGGAGCGTGCGCAACAGGTGGAAAGAAAGCATCATGCAAGAGGAAAATCAACGTGGCACACAAGAAGATAATCCTAACCATAATAAGGCTAGTTTTCTTGGTAATATTGTAAGGACTATAATCCATGAAGTATTATAAATAAGGACCTAGGATGTCTAGGAGAGAGATAGATACAAATATAGATATATAGAGATACATATCAGGACAGAAGAGAGATATGTCTTAGTTGAGAGTATAAGGGAGAATATATCATAATAGAGAGAGTTGATTGTTAATATTTTTGTGGGTTGTTGATTGTAATAATTCATGTAGAAGAGTCGAGTAAGGTAGTATTTGAGGGTTAGGTCACATGCTGAGGAGCCTAGTGTGATCTAGTCCGCCTCACAGAGGGTTCTTAGCCTCATTTTGATTTTATTACTGAAGATGTAATGGGAGAAACACCTCACTTTGAAGAAGAATAAATAAAAGAGAAGAGATTTAGATCTTTGTGGACGTATCCCCGAGAGAGGGTGACCTAAGGTAAACCTTCTGTTATGTGTGATGGTTAATGAATTCTTTAATTTTTGTTGATCATTAGATTAAGAATGAATGGTTAAAGTAGATATAACATCATGCATGTATAGGTTAAAATACGAACGAATCATAGAAGCAATTGAGTGGTTAACAAAGATAATTCATAAGGAGGAGAGAAAAAAATCATGGATGCCCACTCATTCCTAGACTTCAAACACCTCAATATTATAGTCCCCCATAAAATCTATCTTGGGTGAGACTGCATTGTGCAACCTGTGCACAATGTTTCCTTCTGGATCACGAGGTGTTATACATGAAATTTGCACACCTAGGTACCTCTCATGAAGTGTTGTAAAGTGTCATATAAGTGTTTCATACACCTCAACACCATGGAATAACCTATGTCTTAATCCCTAGTTAATGTGGAGGAGGGATGTAATACATGAAGGCCAAAATACCAAGTGCGCATGAACTATTATTAATATTCATGAAAAAAGAGATTATTTAATTGTGAGAATCAAGTGCACATGAATTATTATTAATATTCATGAAAAATAAGTAATTAAGTGTGAGTATCCAACTCACTTTTGGTTTCCTATTTTTTTCGAAAGGTGGAGGATCTCATGGATGGTTGAAATATTTCCTCCTTAAAATCCTTGAGAGATATTTCCTCCCTAAAATCCTTAAGAAATATTTTCTCTCTAATTATCTTAGAGATCCCTTTTTTAGTGGATCTGATGAGAGATCCTCTTCATGGTGGTTAAGCCTCCAAATCCTATATAATGAGGGCTTTCCATGGAGGAGGAAGGAATGGAGAATTTTATAGATACCAAACTTATGATCTCATAAGGAAGGAAGCAAATTGGAGGTATCAAGGTTATGGTCTTGAGAGCTTTGTGCAAGGGTTGGAGGAGGAGGAATTAGAGAGCTTGTTGTGACTTCATCAATGGTTTGTAAGTATCTCTTTTAAGTTCTCATTAATACATGTGCTTGGCCTATTTCCTTCAATATTGTGTATACCTACATGAACTTGTCTTTAATGGATAGATCTAGTTTCAAACTAATCATAGTAGAATAAGAAACATGCTTTGTCTTTGATTGGATTGCAGGACTTGTTAAAGAGCTTGGGGTTCATAGCTCAACTTGGACTGGATGAGGGAAAACATCGTAAAAAGGTAGATATTATTATTCTTCTATATATATAATCTTAGCTAGGTTTAAAGGGATGTCAGTGATCAAAGTTATCACCTTTCTGTCTTGGTCTTAGAGGTCTAGGATCCAAGAGGGAATTCACCTGTCCACAGGGGAGTTTTTCTACAAAATAAATTGGTGAATCCACTGGGGATAGAAATATATTTTTATTTCCTTACATTGTACCTTCCATTTTCCCACATTTTAGATCAGTTTTACTATTTGTTCATGATCCATTACCTTTCTCCATTCTTCACTAGCAATTTCACCATATTTTATGCATCATGGGCGAGTTTTTTCCCATTTTTTGGCTCTTTTTTTAAGGTTCTCAGAATATCAATGCCTTCCCATAGGCCATATCATAAAACTAATGTCTCATCATCACTCCCCTATAGTGATTTATGGAGTGCTACAATGCTCTGTACCCTTGAGACAGGGAGTGCTAGTCTCCTTTTTGGAGGATTTGTTTCCCTTTTCTGCTCAGAGTTTCTCAGCCTGTTTTGTGGAAGTATTTACCCAAACTTTGTGATTGGTTTGTGAAGTTATTTAGGTTTATATTTGGTTATTATCACCCCTTATTGTCTTGATTGGAGCTTGAAACGTTTTCAGAAATGTGAAATTTCCCTTTATAGCTGCTTGTTTTGTCAGGACAATTTAAGTGATTTCTCTTTCTCCCTGTCTTTTCTTGGATTCTTCTCTGCATCTTCTTGTACTCAATGAATGTTTGTAATTTTTTGAATCCTTGATTGAGTTCTTGTTAGGACAAGTTTCTACTTGTTTTCTTTCAGTTCTCATTTCTTTTAGTGCATGCTTTGTTTGAAACCTTTGTCACTTCATGTCTTTTGCATCTGCATTTGACTCTTTCTTCTGATTAAAAGTTGTGGAGCATTGAAGGATCTTAATATTATTTATTTATACATTAGAATCAAACAAAGACCATACTTTCATTCTTTCTTTTGGGTAGTGAAACTATCTTACATTTGAACTAGCGAATTTGCATGGTTTTTGGCATTTTGGGACATTGTGCATCTGGGAATGATAAATGTTTTCTCCTTCTCGTAATATAGATTTCATCGAAGTGAAATATTTGCATTCTCATTTCTTTACATTGTATAGAGTCGGTCAAAAAATCATTTAGTCCACGCCATTTTCCTCTTGAGTAAACAAGAACCACTAAAATCAATGCTAAACTAAAATTTATCAGATATTTTTACATTTTCTGGTAGCAAGCCTACATTAGCTTAAGGTGTAGGGATTTAGAATAGGTGTGAAAGATAACTCTCCAAAGATATCAAACAAACTTATCATCTTTCGATATGGAGAGAAAATCCAGTTTTCGTATAATCTTTCTGGGATCCCCCTCTCACACAGGGATTATGCACGAGGTCACATTCGGGAGAGCTACAAAGATTATCCCTCCGTGGTTTGACTATTCATAGTAGTCAGATCATATATTGGGGGTTCTTCTTGAGGTTCAACTGTATTCATTTGGTATCAGTTCTTTGTGAATTCCGAATCCGTTTAGGATCCTCTAGAGTTCTACCGGTCCACTTCTCCTCATTTCTCTCAAAGGATTTCAGACTTGTTATCCTCCCCATACGTTCGGATTGAACTATCGACTGTACTCGCCCAGGGGCTGACTGCGAGTTGGTGTCCTTAGTAGCCATAATATTTAGGGTTTTTACACAAGGTGATTGTGAAGGGAAGTCTTCACTATACCTAGAACAGACGGTGGTCAAACTCACTTGGGCTCCTTGGAGGGTAAATCCACGATTACTGTGTGGAAGATTGCACCAAGGCATAAGTCCATTAAGAAGGTCACCATCGTAACTATTCCACCTGCTCTATCCCATCCCCTTCCTATATTGATCTCACTATGTTGAATTTCATCACCAACTAGTGGTTTCATTATGGGAAGTTTTGTTTGATTGTTTACTTCTCAGATTTTTAGCGTGTGTTGTTGATTTTCCCTAGCATACTCTAGGTTGGATCTTTTTTTAATGGCATCAGTTCCCAAAAATACTAATGGAGCAACCCCTTCTCTGCGGGAACCTTTTTTATTTCCTTCCTACGAAAATGTTTGTCCTCATTACATCACTACTTTGAGCCTTCCAGGTCTCACAATTGGGTTACCGGTATGGTTGTTTTCCACTCTGGTAATCTTGAATGCAACAATTTCTTCAAATATAAGCACACCACCCACACCTCAACCTCATGTCAACTTTTCACCTTCTTTAGCCATTAAGTCTCCTTTCCTTTATCCTTCTTCACCTAGTGAAAGCTCTAAACCAAGTAGCCAAGTTGATAATAAAAAGAAGAAATGAAAAGAGAAGAAGAAGAAGAACCAGAAAGGGACCAAGCCTCCAACTACATCATATGTTGGATCCAAGCTACCAGCTACTGTTAATTGTATTGGGAGTGTTGATGAGGTCGATAATACTACAACGAAGAATATAAAATCCAAATTCCCTTGCAGTATTTGTAAGGGTGACCACTTTCTGAGGGATTTCCTTGGTCTTCCCAAGGTCTTAGAAATGTGGTATTCCACGTCATCGGCCCCTACTAGATATGTTGGTGATGCCCTGTAAACTAGTGATGTTAAGGTTGGTAAGAAGAAGAGAACTGTCAAATTTCCTTGCATGTTATGCAAAGGTGATCATTACTCTCACCTTTGTCCTTGTATGCATGAGGCTTCTTCTCTTTTGGAAAAGATTCAACTTCCAACTAGTTATCACAATATTTCCCCCAACCCATCATTAGTTGTTGGACTAATCAATCAAATTCCATCCCTAGTCAGTCCGATTGATCAGGTGGTCAATATAGTTTCATCCTCGATTGAACCACAAACCTAAGTAGCTGATCCAGTTCCGTCATCTGTCAGCCCCACTTTTCATCTAAAAAGTGAAACCCAAGTGACTGATCCAGTCCCTTCATCGGTCGGTCCCACCCTTCATCTGAAGAGTGCCAAAGTGGTTGATCTAATTCCATCCTCAGTCGATCCCACTTGCTCATTAGAGAGTGAAATCCAAGCAGTTGGTCAATTTCCATCTGTCGACCCTATTCTCCCCTTGGAGAATAAAACCTAAGTGATCGATCTAATCCCATCATTGGTTGATCCTACTCTCCCTCTAGAGATTAAACCCGATACTTCCCACATTTCTCTCATTGATACAAAATCTACCGTACCGAGGGGAGGGCATCCTTTTTTATTGGGGTGCACTAACTAGACCTCGTCTTTCCTCTCACATTCCTTTCAAGATTACAGTACAGGTTTTTGGTTGGGTCATTCCTCAAACACTGATAGATGAAGGTGTGTCTGTTAGTATTTTATCCTCTATTGCTTGGCAAGATTTCAGTTATCCTCAGCTTGTACCAGTTACGCAGAATCTGTTAGATTTTAACAAAAGAACCAGTCACCCTTTAGGAATCCTTCCTAAGTTTTCCATAACTTTGGGACTGAAAATTGTCTTTGTTGATGTTATGGTAGTCCAAGACCCCTTGGATTTCGATTTACTCGTTTGGCGATATTATGTCTATGCCATGAAAGATATAGTGTCCACTTTTTTTCATGTGATATATTTCCCTCATGATGGAAGAATTATGGCTATTGATCAACTTTCATGCATTGATCCTGACTTGATTACCAACCCAATGACCTCCCTAAATGGTTCTTATATGAATATACTATCGCCCCTGCCACAAGTCAATTATGTGGTGTTATCTCCCATCCATTCAACCCCACACGAGAGGGAATCTATCCGTTCTCATGACTTAGATCTGGTAGTTGACATGGTCATCTCTTCGGTAGGGCTATTAGAGCTAGATCTCCCTACCCTTATCGAGGTCGTTAACATGTATTCCTTCCAGAGTTATTTTCTTCCATCTAGTGAAGATCTCTTGGAAGTTGTGATTGACATTTGTCCCTTGACATGTATTCCTTCAAGAGAATTGTCCTCTTGGAATCCATGATCAAGTAGACGTCACGAGCATAGTTTTCCTCTCTATAGAAATCTCGTTAAAAAATGAAACGAAAATCTGGGGACTAAACCCAGAGCCTTGAGCATAGTTCTTTTCTCGTGACAAGCTCGTTAAAAAATGAAACAGTCACCTCTCCCGACAAGTCGAGTCTTTCTCTATATCTCATAGATATTGAGTCGAGTATTTAGATAGATATCGTAGATGACAAGTCAAGTATTTCGTTAGGTCTCATATTTGAACCTTCATTTCATCCACCCTTATCTTTTTTTTCCATCTAGTAGAGAAATTGGTGACAACCTCAAAGTCGGTGAATGAATTGAATCTTGGGGGGGCATGTCTCCAACCTTTTATTATCATTCTGGAGTTAAGCCACTAGCTTTTCAAGCCAGGGGAAGAGTTCCAAACATCCATGGGTATCCCTACCTTTGGAAATTACATTGGGAATTTACAAGCATAGTTTAATTTTGTTTCAAGCTTGTGTAAAAATGAAACCAATACAGAGCTTAGTCCTTGTTCTTTCTCGTGCTCATAAATACATGAGAATAAGTTACCGAGCTTAGTATTTGCTCTTTCGCATGCTCGTAAATACATGAGAATGAGGTATCGATCTTAGTCTTTGTTCTTTCTCGTTCTCGTAAATACATGAAAATGTAACCGAGTAGACTTTTATCACTTTTTTGTACTCGTAAAGGTTATATGAAAAAGGAACCCCCTGGAGTATCCTGTAAGCACTTTTCAGACTCTCTAAACATGAAAAGATTTTCGAGTGATCTTGCTTCCTTTCACACTCGTTAAAAGGTTTGAAAGGGCATCTTTTGAGTGGTAGTTTATCTCTTTTTCGACCTCGTGAGACTAAAATTACGAAAAAGGATAACCCTGGTGTCACCTTTAAGTTATTTTCAGACTCTATAAACATGAAAAACCACCAATTTTTCCTTCTCTAGACTCATTAAAATTACACATTGAAGGGCCCATATGGGTCTGAACCTTTACTTCTTCTAGTTTGTTAAACAAAGAAAGAGGGACTTGCCGAAGGTGATTTATATCGAGCATGTGTTATCCTCCTCGAGCTCGTTAAATTAAAAAGAGGTACTCATATATCTGGGTGGGGGAAAAAATTGAAGGAAATGGGTCAAGTTTTTTGAGAATTCTTTATGGAATCTTTTTTCACCCTTGAACATGGCACCTATTTGTGTCTCATATTATAGTTGGGTAATCTTCTTGTCTCTAAGTCATACCAATTCCATGTGTCGTTATACCTTTTCGTCCAGTCAAAGAGTACACTTATTTTCATCACATTGCATTTTGGTACTCGTCAAGTCAATGTTTCCAAGTCAGTTGTCATGCCTCATCATGTTCAAGGGAAGTTTCACTTCAAACCATCCATCTGCAATATTACCATTTTCCATTTCCTATGTCAGTCCATACTCATTTGATTCACCATCTTACATCACTTTCCTATGTCAGTTTTTTGTCATTGATGGGGGATACATCAAGGACCTCCTTCGACAAGTATTTTCCTATCGACTTCAACACATTATTCAAGACTTAGACTTAGAAACCAATTAGTACCTTAGGACCTGCATGCCTCAATGGAATGCCTCCTCACTTCCAAAAGTGGGTTTACATCATTGACCTATGATCAGATGATTCCACGAATGTTTAACTTCAACTCATTTATTCACATTCATTCAATTGTACTAGGGTACCTCGGGAGTCATTGGAATCACTGTTGATTTCCCTCGCACTTGTTAATGGTTTACCTCAATGACTGGTAATCAAGTGGTTTCTACCATGTTCGACATCAAAACATCTATTCACATGGATAGATTCGTACCACATTAGGATTGGGACGAATACCCTGGGTTGAGCTTTCACTCTGTTATCTTCTTTTCCCAGGTTGTGAAGGAGCTCATTTGAGGATAATGATATATAGACTGTCACATAGATCCACATTGTATTGGTTTGTGGCTATGTTTTATCATCTCATATATCCACTGTGTATTTCTCATCGCTAAAATCAGTTCATGTCATGGAGGTATGGATCCACATTGTATCTTTGGTGGCCATATCCTTAGTCAATATTTTTTCATGGATCCGCAGTGTATTGGTTGGCGGTCGTGCTTTGAGTCATCTTGTATTTCGAGCATAGGTATTCCTTCCTTGGAAATGGAGCATATATTAATATTTTTTTATGGTTTTCTGTAGCTTCCTCCAGGTTATCCAACTCCACATCCTTGCATTAAATATTTGTAAAGTGTTTCGGCCATCATTCTCTCTTATGGCCTCAAACTTTAGGGGGCATTCTGTTATACATGAAATTTGCACACCTAGGTACCTCTCCCTATGTGTTGTAAAGTGTCATATAAGTGTCTCATACACCTCGACACCATGGAATAACCTCTGTCACAATCCGTAGTCAATGTGGAGGAGGGATGTTGATTAAGGTTGGTTGTCATTGATGTAAACCCTTGAAGAAAGCCCCACAGCACAAAGGTTTGGGTAGGGGACCCAAGATTGTTTTATGTAAAGTTGACTCATTATTGTCTTGTCATGGTTGATAATAAGTAAATATGGATGAAGTCCAAAGTGGTCCCCTTATGGTGAAATCCCTCATGGGAAGATGCTTTGCAGAGTAAGAGAACCCATGCCTAATTGTGGAATAATGAGATGAAGGATAGTGATTTTTTCAGGGAAACTATCCTATATGGATTTTTCTTGTCATGCTATTTTCGGTGGTATGTGGAATGTCAGATAACTCCTCACGGTTAGAGAGTTATGACCATGTGAAGTTGGAGAACCCAGGTTTGGATAATGGACCAAAGTTTGTTTGATGGATAACGGTATGATTTTTGATATATTTTAGGGTAATACTATTCTGTATGGATATTACATGTCATTCCATTTCTTGTGGTATGTGGAACGTCACATAACTCCTTACGGTTTGAGAGTTACGACCTTACGAAGTTGGAGGACCCTCATATGTCATCTAGAAGCCCCAAAAGGTCAAAGTAGTCAAAGTGGTTTAAGAGTTTTTAGAAGGTAAATAATAAAGTGAAGTGATGAGTTTACTATAATTCAAAGTGAATACAAAATAAATTATTTAAATAATAAATTCAATGGAGAAATTAGAAGTGGGTTAACCCTAAAAAAAGGAAAGTGGGCAAAGTGACCTAGAAGATGTTTTTAAGGAAGCTACTTAGAGAGTATAAATAAGAGGCAGTGCTCTCTCATTTAATATACACTTGAGCATATTGAATATCTATAGGTTTCTGATGTAACCAAAGGATATCTAAGACAAATTTCTAAGGGAAGTTGAAGAAAATAAGGCTGGAATTCAAAGAAGGATAAGTTCTTTTGATGATGCTTTCTAAGGTATGTTATTTACAGGTCATGTCACAATTTTTGCAATACATTTTCTTCTAGAATGATTCAAACAATGAAATTTCTATTCCATTGAGGAAACATATCCAAGTATCTGTGGTAAACAATTAATCTTGTGGTTCGTTGTATTTTTGGAGTTATACTCTGTGGAAAATAGGGTTTGTGGCTAGTCCCGAAACTAGTCTAGAACAAGTGTTTCGGGTAAAAACGTCATAACTTCTTAATAAAAGATCAAAATATAGTAAGACAAAATGTTTTGGTTAGAATATAGTATTTAGCATGTTTTCTACCAGTTTCAGATCGATTCAACAAATATTCCATGCAGGGCATGCTCTATAAGGTCACTCTCTAGAATAAGCCATAATTCAACAAGGTATGCCATTTTTGCTATAACTCCTTTTCTGAGAGGTTCCACGTAGTCACACCTGGACGAATTGCATAAAAAACACTGACTAACATTTTTATCACTTTAAGATATTTTTTCATTACAGGTACAAAGTTATGATTATTTCAAGTTAGGGTTGTTGACTAATCCAAAACTAGTCATGTGAGACTAAAGAAAAGTTTGATGAAAATGCTAGTCTTTTGTTTTTAAAGTTAAGGAAGGTTTGCAGGTATGA